>APFE031535040.1:10998-116251 GCA_000404065.3 Pinus taeda | reverse complement strand
GCCAAAATTTGCAGGCTTGAGTGTGTTTGCAGGTGGAGCTTGACGGCGTAATAGAGAAGGGACGCAGGTCGAATGGGACAGCGTGGATGGACAGGGACGCAACTGAGGGAGCTCGCTGGGGATTTGGCAGCACAGATCTGGAGGAAGGAAGGAGCTGCATGAGGACGACAAGGGAGAATGGATTAGCGAGGAGGGAAGAAGGGTTTGCGAAGGAGGTGAATGCCATGTACAGGAGCAGAAAAGACGCAATTTAGTGATGGTGAAGTATGGTAGGAGCTGCATGGAGCAAAAGAAATTCGAGAGTTGAAAAGAATAGCGGATAAGCAACGTATGGCAGAAAGATGGGCAGCAAGGATGAGGAATAAAGCCCCAGGCAACAAAACCCTTTAAAAATAAATTCGAAAATAATTCTGCCTGAAAAACCCCAGGGAGCAAACAAAATGGAAAATCGCAGCCCAATAAAACCCAGAAATTTCTAGATTAACTTGATATGTTTTGATTCAGATTTATAATCGAACCCCTGTAAAATTTGTCTCCAGATTTAAAAAATTTAAGAAACCCCTGGTCTGCAAAAATATCTGGATAGTCTCCCTGCCAAAAAATAATTTTGAGGCCAAGATCTTACCCTCCAGGGCCTAGATCTGGCTTCAAATCAAACTTCACCCTCGGATTTGCAAACTATACCTGAAAACAAAAAAACCCAGAACTCGGACATAGAAAATGAATGAAACCCCAGAAATCCTAGTCAGAAAAGTTAACAATTTTTTTATTTTTATTTTTATAGATCTATGCACAGGAACAATAGATCTACCAGATCTGGTGAGTGCGAGTCCAACTCCGCTAGATTTGGTAATCTAAGGCTCTTAAAAGCTAGATTTATCAATTTAGCATAGAAAAATTTGAAATTTTGATTTTAAACAAAGGTGCTTCGCCCAAAACCCTTTATGCATCAACAATAAAATTTCTCATGATAAGCCAGGGGTCCAATCAAGCTAGGCTCTTCAGAAAATATGAATCGGGAGCTGGTTGGTCCAACTGAAAACTTCCTTGAATGCCCGATGATCTAAATATCAAGAATTTCCTGCACAATTCAATTCAACCATTAACGTAGAGCGATAAAACGATAATAAAATTCAGATTTAATAGAGATACCTGCTATTATATTCAAAATTTAAATTACCATTCAAACCCCAGTGATTGAGCAAGATACCTGTGCTCAAATCACTCTTCAGAAAGTTATTATCAATGGCTAAAAGGAAATCTATGCATGAAAATAACACATCTTACAATGTTTTCACGAAGAATAACACCAGCAGAAATTAACCCCAAAGTCTTTCTTTATTGCTCATAAAAAAAGATTACAAGAGAGCTTTCACTTAGCACACGACTCCAAGATCGAATGATCTCAACTGACAAATGATCTCCTATTTAAAGATAAATCTTCTAACGGCTAGTTCGAGTGATCCTTGTTAAAGTGATCTCGACCGTTGATGAAGATCAAAATTTCTTTTAATCTCATCCGTTGAATTTTTTTTTTTTTTTTTTTTAAGCTGGGCCGACTCTCTCCGATTACAGTCATTAAGTACCCCTCCTAACGCGGAAGGGATAGCCCAAGATTGGAACCCAGATTCCAGTTCCCTCGGTGAGACTTCATTTCCACGGCCGTGCCGCTTGAGCTACCCCCATGGGACCTCATCCGCTTGAAATTTTAATTATTGAGGAATTTCGAATTTTTTCAAGTAAATGCAATAATTAATTCAAAAATTAATTTTTTTTTTTATCAATTCTCCAAAATTTTGACTTTGACTTAACCAAGGACCAAAGGCCTTAAGAAATTTAAGCAAGATTAATCAATTTACCGTTTAGCCCCTGGGTCACTTCTAAAATTTTTTAAGGACCACGAATTTGCCTCTTTGGAAAATTTAAATTACCTAGACTTATAATTTAATAAATTTCTTGGCTTAGGATTTTAGATTAATTTTGGCTAGAAAGATTTTAATTAATTAACCTATGAGGGATAATTATTTCACCCCCAGACACTTTACATCATTATTTTCATATTTTTTTACATCACAAGGGGGAAAACCCATCTGAAATAGACCCTCACAGACTACCATTTTTGCGACACAAATATAATCCAACAGACTAAGCAATTTGTAATAAAATAACCTAACCAAATAGTTAAGATTATTCCCAAATCACTTTTACACAGACTCGATCTATAACTCTTGGACTCGCTTAAGATCTTGGTGACAAAAATTCATTCCAGCTTTGGGGTAAGGCTGAAGGAAAACTTTGCGGACCATCCGAGAATGGATTGGTGAGACAAAAAATGTCCCGGAATGTAGATTGTTACCAGAAAAATCGGTTTACCTAGGCAATTACATACATGACACATATCTGCTGAGACTATTTACATCACATACATGCAGAATGGGTTTACATTATAACATGACAACTAGGCTGATGATGATAGTTGGACGACGTGGACACATCGATCAAGTGCTATTCCTTTTACGAAAAAACGGGGTGTACTGCTATGTGTTATTGACACGTAGTGTCAACATTCCCATTTCTGATAATGACAAGGAGGATGAGGTTGGGATTAATCTTCCCTTTATTTATGATGATATATCCTGTCGATACCCTTGGGAAGGAGGATCATTATTTTCCCTTGCATGAAAGAGGGCGGTTGGAATAAATTATTCTCCTTTTTGGGAAAACCCTATCTTCGATACTAATGATGAGGCCTTTGCTCCTACCTGCCTTCCTTGTGATTTTGGGAGTATATCCAAATCACTTGAGCCTTTAAAATATGATTTTCAGGAAAGGAGCCCCATTGAATACAATACCTCACCTTCCAGATCGCCTTTCCTTCTTGTTCATCATTTTGAGTCATCCATAAGTGATTCCCTCACACCTTGTCATATGTTCTCAAGTGACCATGAGCCCTTTCCCCCTTCTGAGTATAATGTCGAGGAAGAGACCCTCATTGAATATACTTTATCTCCTTGGACACATCCTAAGGATTGTGATCACTCCATAACCTCCCCTCTCTAATGTGACCATCACCTTGAGCAACCTATTTGTTGTAATCCTTCCCTCACCCTCTGTTACCCTCCCATCATGACCTTGTGGAATCCACAAAGCATAATATTATGAGCAATGATTGTGATTGAGATTTCTTGAGAGTGATCATTCATTCCACTATTGTGTACTTAGAGAGAAAGCCTCACACTTCTATATTGACTTATTTTCCTTCTCCTAGGGCTTCCTTTTACCTCGAGAGGAGATCATATTTTCCCACCTCCCACCCGCCTCATCCTCCATGTGATTGTCTCTGCATTCGCTTTGGGATTTGTTACATGAGTAATCATACTGGCAGACATATGTATATTGATATGATGATTTGTTGGTTGCACTGGCTTTATGATTACACTTAGTATTAGCCTTGCTATATGCATGTTAGGGTAGGATGCATTGTATGCTGATTTTCACATTAGAACTAACATCATATGATATTATCATGATAGATTAGTTGCATCTAGATTAAAATTGCACTTTAATTTCTTGTTGATCTTTGTGGCCTAAGTTGAGTCTCAGGTGGTGTACCATATTGACACGATCGAGTAGTGAGTTTGATGTCACCTGAATCAATATAGAGGATGTTGTAAGTTCCATTTCCAGACTGGGAAGGAATGGAAGGTGGTGTGGAAGGATGGGTTTCCAGTGTGGCCCGAAGCATGGGTGATCATAAGACACCACAAAAATATGCTGCCCCGTGTGTTTGGTCTTTGATATGTGTAGGTAATAGGTCTGCAGTTCCAAGAGATTGCTAGTGTTCTCATGACCTCCTGTCCGAGCAGTTCATGCACATCTCGAGAGATCATGACCTAGTTGGAGCTAGATGTTAGCCACCACCTGTGATTAGTGTATATAGGAGAAAAATTTTGTCCTAGATTCTCCGCAGCCAACAGCCAAAAGCCCCTTGCAGGCAGGCCCTAGATAGATCAATGTGCCATTTTCTCTGCCACCTAAGCCAACCATGTGGTCCCTCACCCATCGGTTATGAAGGTATGTTTGAAGGTGGGCTTCCCGACCCCAAAGATATGACTTTACATTGCTTTGGTTGAGTAATTTTGTTTACTTTTCATGGGCACTTTTGGCATGGATTTGTGGGGGATTCGACGAAAAGATTGGGTTAGTTTTGTATTCTTGTATCCACTGCCTGATTTCGTGGTTATCCTTGTATCCTAGTTTCGTGGGATCTCCTTTACTGACCATTAGCTTTAGGGATGGCACTACATGGGAAATCCTGATTTGGTTTCGTGGTCCTGCTTCCCGATGCCACCTACAATACTCCCCTTCCACACATTTTAGCCCCATTCACCTTTTTTCCCATTTGAGTCCACATGTCTGTTGGGTCCACACAGGGTTAGCCTCCCCCTGCCCTTGTCCACACCTTGGGTCGGGCCTTGAATGATGCCCCAGAGGTTGATGCAGTTGAAAAAGAAAAGAAAAACATAAATTTGGCGACTCTCAATAGGAAATGTACCACAAAATGCAAAGATAGCCGAGACATACAAATTTAGCACATGGGCAAAAGCCAATCTTGAGCTCGACCCCTTATACATGGCCATCGCCTTGGTTCCTGTGGGCCCTAGATGATCCCTCTCTATCATTAAGGAATCCATGATTGTCCCAACCCTTGGTGGGCAATGAACCGCCCCACTTTAAGGGGGTATCCACTGCTACATATTACACATCATGCTCTCATCCCCTGGTGCCTCGAGCAATTATGAAGAAAAATTAATAAAAGGCAAAAGGCATACGAAGAAGGGTGGAAAAACAAAGGCTAGGGTAATTTATGTACCATGATTTGCTCCCTCCTACACTCACATACCTAGGCGTGGGATTCCCTTATTATAGCTACCCATGAACCTCGACATGTGGTTTGGATGATTCGCTTGATCCCCGCTCCATTCTATTATTATCTCATTTGCCACCTACCACTTAAAGGATGTACCATGGACATGTCACCCCATTTAGAGGTTGAAATCACCTAATAGGGTCCTTGGTTAACCTCCTATTGAGCTTGGAGACACTTGTACATGCCAAAGCCCAATATGGAAGGGCATGCCACGATGAAGTGCCCCATTGATCCATGGTTTATAAGCTTTATTACTTGAGTATTCTAATGACTTGTTGTATTGGATGGCAAGGGGACGCATTGGATCTTATGCAGGATTGCAGGTGGGTCTTCATTTGGGGCTTGGTCTCCTTATATGGGGTCCTAGCCTAAGTTGCACGAAACGGGGAAACGGGTACGAGTTTCCGAAACGGGAAGCGATACGAAACGCGACCTCCCCAAATTTTGGAAACGGGGAAACGCAAAATTATATATACTATATATATATATATATACTATATACTATATATATATATAATATATAGTCGTCTTAGGACATTTAAGAAATATGTGCAATCATAAAGCATATATGATACATTCTAATTTATTACATTATGATCAATGTGGAAAAAGTCGAAGTCGGGATTAATTCGGCAAGGGTCCAAAAGTTGAAAAACTCGTCAAAGTCGGGAGTGTTTTGAAAAAGTCAGTAAAAAGTCGGCAAAATTAAAAGAACACAAAATTATTCTTTTTTTTTTTAATTTTTTTTAACATCTAGAGTATCCACAACATCAAATAAATGCATTTCCACATAAACATGTAAAGTAAGCTAATATATAATATGTATATGAAGTCTAGTGCTAGATCACATATCAAAATAGTGAATCAACTCCTGAATTTCGAGTCCTATCTGAGTCTCAACTATCAAGAGTCAAAATATCAACAAAAAATATAATAAATGTATATCATGAGTCATCTAAAAGTCATCAAGTAATCAGTCATTGAGATCCTCTTCCCCTTTTAATTTTTGTTTCCTAATTGTATTAAGAAATAAGTCATGCATTTATTCAGTAGATTGTAATCTGCTTGGGTAATAAGGTGTCAGGTGGTGGGTCCAATGAAAATTAATAGTGAGTATCACAGTAGAGGTGAAAATTAACGCTTGGTGACTCCACGCTGCTTATTTTTTGAGAAAACAGTAGATGTTAGATTACTAACCTAGCCTTGGCATCTATTATTCAAAAACTCTTGGAGGTAAAATCCACCTCTGATACATAACCTTTCCCCACATTTACAAGGAGTTCACCACTAAAGAAGATTCCCTTTCAAAACATGCTCTCATTGCAGGAAGGATCTTTTTTGTCACAAGATTTCACAAGTACTTTGTTCCTGTCTAAAAAATGGGTTCTTTTTTGAGGCACTGGTTTTGTTTTTTTTTGGACAGGTTGTTGTTATTTGATCTTCATGACCTCCTCTTTGTTGTTTCTTCTGGAAGCATTCAACAACTGTAACAATGTTTTTGATGGTGTGGGGTTCTTTCTACGGAAGACTGTTGTATGCCTGTCCTTTTGGTACTTTTGTAATCTTTTGAAGGGGCAGTGGTTGTAAGAGTCTGGATCACTGAAAGCTTGGAGGCTTAGCCAATGTATACTTTGCTTTCTAACTAGAAATATGAAGTATAAATATTTGTTTTTCCTTGGAAAACAAAAAAATATCTTAACCTCAAAACTAACAGATTACAAATGAGACAACTATGCTCGCAAGAAGTATGATAAACAATACAATGCAATAACTTGAAAATACATGGATGGAAGCTTCAATTTACAGTTTTTTCACCTTTGCGGCCTCTTTATCCGCGGCCTGGGAAGGGAGGCAGACTTTTTGGGTCGACTCTCGATTAAATCGGGAGTATAAGGAAAAATCGCGATTTTTTCCTGCGTGAAAAAGTCGCCAAAAAGTCGGGGGATTAAATCGTTTAGTTCAAAAAATCGCATTTTTAGGATTAAATCGGGATTTTTTGCAGACTTTTTCCACACTGATTATAATAAAATTGTCAATTGTCAATGCATAAACTATAAGTCTCTAAATTTACATCTCATTTACTCATGAATGATCACATAATGAAAATAGAAATATCCAAAATCAGCCACGAGAAATTTCTAATTTCTTGTCTCGTGCTTGATTGGGAGTCTCCTCCTACATAGTCGAACAACCTTAGTGCTCTTGATTAAATACAAGTTACATACCCTAGTACCCTACGTGCTCTTGATTATTGGGAGTCTCCAATGCATAGAGGGCTTGGTTATCTTGATTAAATACAACTTCCATACCCTAGTACATGACAAAATCCAATGGAAACATTGCAATCCCCCAATCCTGAAATCCCGAAAAACAGATAAGTCTGCTAGATTTTGATTGAAATCTAAAATTCTACTTTCTCCAAATGAAATCCAATGAGGGCAAAACCACTCTCAAACATCCTGAGTCATTTCATGGTAATGTTAAAAATTTAAGTAAAAGGATGAAAATGAAAAATAAAGGAGAATATCACTTTTACTTTAAGAATTTAACATTATTATGAACTGCATATCCCTCAAACTTCGTGATGAACTGCATATCAACACTAGGGCAAAAATTCACTTTTATAACTTTAGACACGCATCTAGAAGCAACAAGAAGTCACTAACATACCCTAAAAGTAAATTCAAAAACAAATTCAAAAAAAAAAAAAATTTAAAAAAACAGAAGTTAATGAGGAAACGTGGGTCTTACGGCCCTGAAACATGTTTCCAACCGTACTGGCCACGTTTCCGTTTCAAGAAACGTGGCAGTATGGCCGGAAACGCGTTTCACGGTCGTACGAAATGCGTTTCCGCGTTTCATACCCGTTTCCGTACGGAAATGGACCTCTATACCACGTTTCCTGCAACATAGGTATGTTCTGTTCAGCCTACAGCAGTTAAGATGGGTAATTCTTTTGTCAACTGTAGCAGGGAAAATATTTATATTTGACGCTATTGTTGGCTGTCCCATTTTATCCCCCACATTTTAATAAGGTACATAACATAGAACATGCTTTGATGACTGGGCATTGAAAGCGCATTGTAATCAAGATATTGTTAGCTATGCAAAGGTTATTCCTTGAGTTATAAAGTAGAGTATTGATAGCAGATTGTTGTTTACATGTTGGCAGTAAACTCTTCATGATATCCTGGAGGCTGGATCATATACAAAGATGTCTTGTAAGAAATCAGTACTGGAAATGTAATCATCAGTCACAATTATTCTATCAAGAAAGGACATCAACCTGGCTGCCATTACGTATGCTCAGAACAGATCCATTTTTATTTTCCCAGGGACATGTAACGAAGACCTAAAATTGTATGTCCTGGCCATCTTTTGCATTTTGCGGTACATTTCCTGTTGAGAGTGACCAAATTATGCTTTTACTTATCTTTTTCGCTGCATCAACCTCCGGGGCATCATTCCAGGCCCAACCCAAGTTGTGGACAAGGGGAGGGGGAAGCTAACCCTATGTGGACCCAGTGGACACATGTGGACCTAGATGGAGAAAGAGATGAATGGGGCTAAGATGAGTGGAAGGGGAGTGATGTAGGTGGTATGGAAAGAGGGACCATGCAACCAAAATCAGGATTTCCCATGTAGTGCCAACCCAAAAGCCAAATGGTCAGTAAAGGAGATCCCATGGGACAAAGATACAAGGGAAGCATGAAATCGGGCAATGGAGACAAGAATACAAGCCTAACCCACTCTTTCCACCGAATCCCCACACCTATCCATGTCCAAAAGTGCCCATGACAAGTAAGGAAAATTACTCAACTATACTGATGAAAAGCCATACCTTTGGGGTCGAGAGGCCCACCTTCAAACATACATTCATGGCAAGTGGTCGAGGGACCACCTGGATGGCTCAAATGGCGCAGATAATGGCACATTGAGCTATCTGCTAGCTGCCAGCTCAGGACCATCTAGGAGAAAATTTTCTCCTATATACACTACCTACAGGTGGTGGGTAAAAGGTGCAACGAACTAAGTCTAACTTAGGAAAATTGATTAATTAATGGGTATTAATTGAGGAAATCAGCTTATGCTCTAGAGACTTCCAGAAAAGTGTATTTATGGAGTCAAATTAACCTTAGCCATCAATCACGATTAGATCTTGGACACAGAGTTGTGAGAGAAAGCAAGCAAGGCAGATCGAGCTACCCAGTTCACAGCTTTAGTGAGGGTGCAATTCGAGCTAGAGGGAAAGCATTGAAGAGAGGGAGCAGCAGATAATTTGGGAGGAGGATTTGGAGAATTTCCTAGCAGTTTTCCAGTGCGGGAGAGGTAAGAAAAGGGACGTCGAATTCTTCTGCAGAGAAGCTCGCACGGGAAGTCTGAGTTATCCAGTCTAGCATTGTGAGTTGTCGGGAAGAGTTTGACTGAGTTGTCGAAGGCCAGATTAGAGTCCAAAAGGCAGAGCAAAAATTTCCCAGAGGCAGAGGGAGACTAGACAGCTCAGTTGGAGGCAGATCTGGGGTTGTGTGTATGGCCTAGAGCTAGTAGCGTGAATTACAATAGAGTGTGAGCTTGCTAGTGTGGGATTCGAGCAGGCCAAAGGAGCTCAAATTGATTGCAAAGGGAGAAAATCTCCTCCATATTATTTTGCCAATATATTTATTGGAGGATTTCTAGTTGGGCATCTAGATTATTGTACTCTCACATTTTTTGCATAATAATAAAATAAACCCTCATTTGTTGCACCGGTTTCCCTTTAGGGTTTTTCCGAGGACTATTAGTCCACAAATATTGGTGTTGATTTTTTATCTGTGTGCATCTATTTCTCAATTCCTTACTTTACTTTCGCAACGAATTTTATTTGTGAAGAATGCGTCAATGAGTTATTTGCTATTTGTCATAGACAAATACACTGCTAATCAATTAGGAGAATAATTTCCAGTTGGTGTGTTCAAGGAATTTCCGCATGGTATCAAAGCAATTTCATCAAATCAAAGGCCCAAAAGTGAGGGAAGCAAGATTGTGCAGTTTTAGAGGGAGGTCTAAGCAAAATTTCTCCAGATCTGCGCAAGCCAACCAAGAAGCGCAAATTGCTAGGCAAAAAATCGATTTCCAGGACAATGCGGAGGAAAAGTTTGATTTTGTAAATAAGCAGTAGCAGCAAGAAGTGGATTTGTCGGATAGAGGGTTCCAATAAGCAGATCAATTGATTCACTAAGTAGATCTGGGCACAAAGGATTCGCAGCAAGGGTTGCAGTTGCAGATTTGCATTGGGTAGGAAGAGAAATGCAGACTGAGAGAAAATTTCCAGATTTTCTCAGAGGGTTTCTAGTTTCCAAGAGGAGATCCGTGATTTCTAGCAATAAAAGGGCGTAGCAAACTTGCCAGTTAGCCATTGTGTGCTTGAAGAGCAGCAATACGTGTGCCAGCTTCCGGAGAAGGACTTTCGAAAGGCAAAGCGAGTTGCCTAGTAGTGGTGTAGCAGAAAGTGTGGGACCTTAATTAAGTTCTAATCTTGGTCGTTGGAGCTCCAACAGAGGACTACAAGAAGAAGTCGATGGGTAGATGGAGAACATACCAGTGCA
Organism: Pinus taeda; assembly: GCA_000404065.3. Classification (NCBI taxonomy): domain Eukaryota; kingdom Viridiplantae; phylum Streptophyta; class Pinopsida; order Pinales; family Pinaceae; genus Pinus; species Pinus taeda. Next base: position 105,736 of record APFE031535040.1, on the reverse strand, counting down.
AATACTCAGTGATGAAGGCAATTCGATTTCCCAGTGGCAAATGATTCAGCGGTGAGATCGAGCCAATGATCGAGTAAAAGGTGGTAGATGGCAAGCACAATAGATTTCTAAAGGAATTTCCAGTTCCAGAGGAGACAGAAGAGGACGCCGAAATTATTCACCAAGAGGTCGCACAGGGACTACGCAGAGCCTCAATTTGAGCAGTTCGATTTAGTTGAGGGAAAGCTCAATTCAACATCCAGTTGTTGGGAAAGCTTCCATAGTGTCGAAGAGTCACTTCCATTAGCAGAGACAAGCAGGATGGCTTGTTGTGAGAGGGTTTGTCATCCACACATGTGGAACTTATGCAGAGGGAGTGTAGAAGGGTCTACGCTGAAGGTGGATGGCTAGCATTTCAAAGGGAGTCAATTGCCAAAACTGATCGGAGAGAGGGAAAGATCCCTTAGTATATTTTTGACAGTATTTCTCTCGGGTAGAATCGCTAGTCAAGCGACTTTTTATTGTATTCAGAAATTATGTTGCTGCATAATAATAAAAACCCTCACCGCTACATCGGTTTTCCCACATTTGGTTTTTTCTAGGGACATTTTTTATGTGTGTGCTAGAATTTCTTAGTTTCCAACATTTTATTTTTCCAGAGTTTTATTTGTGAAGGTTGCAATGTGAATTATTTGGTATTTGTCATAGCAAATAAATTGTGAAATTAATTAACAATCAGAAAAACAATTTCCAATTGCTGCAATAGGATTTCAGAATTGAAATTTTCACATGGTATTAGAGCGTGAGCGATCAACCGGGGAGTTCAAAAGCAACGGAAAGAATTTTGTTGCTCATAAATTCTTAGAGCTTGCATAGTACCCAAATTGGTAGTTTGAATTGTTGGGGCAGAAGTTCAATTTTCAGTTGCAAGCTTGCAGAAAATTCGAGTTGCCTAGGATAGTCATTATGTTAAAATTGGCAACTAGGGCCAAACTCCATGCAGGTCATCTTATTTATGGCAACTGATATTTTTCTTGGATTCCTCTCGTCGAGAGGTGTAGGATTGATCTAAAGATCATCAGATTCTGACATGTATTCATGGAGATATGAATTTATTTGTGTTATGTGACAATTCGTCAAGGTTGGCCAGTAACCAAATTACCCCCCCCTTGACCTCAACGTTGCACCATAAATAGAGGTGGCCTTCAAGACATTTGGTCACTCATCTCTTGTGATCTCTCTCCACTTGTCTTTGGGTTTTGGAGGTAGGAGAGATCTAAAGAGGATACGCTACCCTAGAAGAGATGCCCTAGCCCTAGATGCTGGAGAAGGCTATATGACAGGACCGTAAAACAGATGTAAAACAGTAAAAGAGATTTTATCCTGAACCTGTAATTATTTTTCCTGAAATCTTACAAAATTAACTAACAGATTAACTGACAGAACTGTTGAGGGTACCTACCTGTGCCCTTGTGGTTGATGATGCCTCCAGCTCCCTGCTTCGGTTACCAAAAGACCGAATCCACCCAACCAAACTGAGCAGAACCTGGCTACTCAGTCCAGTAAGCTTCTGAGATGAAGCAGATTGTTCCCCCGTACCTAGAACCTCAGAACAATTCAGGCTCTTCCTGTGGATAATTTTCGTTTCTGATGTTCTTCCTCCTTCAATTTTCCTTTCCTGCCTTCTTACCTTCCTCTTTTTTCTCCCTTCCCAAATTCTTCCTTCTGATTTATAAACTGATTCTTGGCAGTGGTCGTCCTTCCTCTAGCACCCACCGCTTCATTTCCTCACGACACCCTTCCCATGTCATGTCATGTATATTTCTTTTAAAAAGGGCATATTGATTTTTTTTAATTAACTTTCCTTATACTTTATCATTAGTTTATTTTTATTATTTTATTAATTTGATATATAATTTATTTATTAAAATTTATTTAATATTCATTTCATAAATAGGTCGTTAGATACACCCCCCCCTTCAAAAAACTTCATCCCGAAGTTAGAGTTTTATCTTATATGAATATTCATGATAGCGATTAGTACATTTTTCTTAGGATTATGTATTGAGGTTAAGTTCTTACTTAATGTAAGAGCACTACAAATTTTGGTGTTTTGAATACTTTAGGTTTATAACTTTAATGATCATGTTTTATTTCATTAAGTTCCCAGCTATTACAAAATCATCCTATCCTTCCTCATCTCTTCCACTCCCATCCTATCCGTCCTCTACTGGAGTATGTCATGGCGTCAATTATACTGGCCTAACCATTTATAAACTCCAAGGATGACAGCGTCGGTAATATCGACCTGATCCCTTGTAGGCATCTGGCAGTCATCATCACACGTCTACGGGAGCGTGACTCGCACAGTCCTCCCATGACTCCAAGTTTTGGAGGATACACGGTGGGCAACACCTCCACCCCTCCCAGTAGAATCAGGGTTAATACCCTATCATAGAATCTCTTTGAGCCTTAATTGTTCTGAGGTTTTGTCATCACGTGGTCAGTTTGGTAACGGATATTATCTACAATCATAAACACTAGTCCATGCATTTATAAAATGTGCATTAACATATTCAAAATAACTTATGTATAATTCACATATATCAACTACAGTATAACATATTTTGCCATATTCAATGTGCATTAACATATTCAAAATAACTTATGTATAATTCACATATATCAACTACAGTATAACATATTTTGCCATATTCAATGTGCATTAACATATTCAAAATAACTTATGTATAATTCACATATATCAACTACAGTATAACATATTTTGCCATATTCTATTCATGTCATTGACTTTCATATTAAAATGTAATTATTCTTTGATTTCTATCTCATCAATCATATTGATACGCATAATTAAAACAAAATTATAATATCTTAATTCCCATCAGAAGTAAAATCATTTAAATGTCTTAAACTTTACCTTGACAAATATAATTTAGTAAGATCAATAACATATTCCGTCTTGGTATCCATGTACCAGCGGAATTTAAACAGATATTATGTCATAAAAGTTCACGTTCATATATGATCCTTCAAAATGGTTTTGAATCTTTGATTTGCAGTAAAGTAAATATATACAAAACATAGTTTAAAGTTCTTCAAAATTGACATAGATTAGGATATTTTTGACATATGTCCTATGTATCTTCCCAAGTAGCTGATCCAGGACTACACTTGTCCCACTGGACCTTAACTTGGTCTACCAGACGATTCCTGAGCTGTCAAACACTACGTTCCAGTATACGTAATGGTTCGACCGATATGATTCCTTCGTCCGATACCTACAGTTCCTTCCATTGAAGGTTATGAGATTGATCAGCTATATAATGTCTTAATGTAGATACATGAAATACATTATGAATTTTATGCAAGTGAGGTGGCAGTGCAAGACGATAGGCGACAGGTCCAACTTTTTCTATGACTTTAAATGGTCCAATAAATCGGGGTGACAACTTTGTCCCTTTTCGGAATCGAATAGTACTTTTATTTGGTTTGATACGGATGAAAACCTGATCCCCTACTTCATACTTCCTATCAGTTCCGTGAGCATCAGCATAACTCTTTTGTCTATCCTATGCTTCCTTTAACCATTGTCTAATTTGTCTTACCTGCTCTTCCATTTCTTGGATTAATTCTGGTCTTATTATCACTTGATCTTATAACCTGTCCCAACTTAACGGTGTTCTGCAAGGTCTGCCGTATAATGCTTCAAATGGAGGCATTCCAATCGAACTGTGGTAACTGTTATTGTATGCGAATTCGACTAAGGATAAGTACTTTTCCCAGTGTGATTGCTGATCCATAACATACATTCTCAACATGTCTTCAAGTATTTAATTTACCCTTTATGTTTGCCCATCAGTTTCAGAATGGTAAGCAATGCTCAAATTTAGTTGGGTTCCTAAGGTTGACTGCATGCAAGTCCAGAATCTTAAAGTGAATCGTGAATCCCTATCGGATATTATCTTCTTAGATACTCCACGAAATCTGATAATTTCATTTATGAATACTCGCGCTACGTCAGCAACTTCGTAAGTATCTCTTACGAGAATGAAATGGGCGCTTTTTGTTAATTTATCCACTACTACCAGAATGGAATTGTCTTTAAGAAGTAAGAGGTAGCCCAGTGATAAAATTCATAGAAATAATCTCCCATTTGGTCATAGGTATGTCGTGAGGTTATAAGAGACCCGCTGGATGACAATGATCCGTTTTACTTGTTGACATTCCAAACATTTTGCAACAAATTGAACGTAAGAGTTTCTTAGTATCTGTATACATTTTCTTTACTCCAGGTTGTGCACAATATACTACTCTGTGGGCTTCCTTAAGGATAGTGTCTCAAAGATCCTTATTATCAAGAATATACATCATTCCACGGAATCGTAAGATTCCATCATCTTCTAGTTCATATCCTTCAAACTTAGATTCTTTTGGCTTTTTACCCTTAAGACTAGATCTCACCTTTAAATATCAGCTATCTTTTATGAGATATTCTAGTACTCGTTGCCTTAAGTCTACTTTGATAGGTATGAGAGAGAATATCCGAGGTCTTCTGCTTAAAGCATCTGCTACTACATTTTCTTTTCCCTTAATATATGATATTCCAAATTCATACTCACTTAGAAATTCACTCCATCGTCTTTGTCTAGCATTTAAATCTCTTTGGGTGAACAAATATTGTAGACTTTGATGGTCGCTTTTAAGTGTAAAACTTCGTCCCACTAGATAATGTCTCCAGATCTTTAAAGCTAGTACTACAGCAGCTAACTCTAAATCATGAGTAGCATAGAGTTCTTCATGAGACTTTAACTTCCTTGAGACATACGCTATTACTGCTCTATCATGCATCAATACTGCACCCAACCCTTGTTTGGATGCATCAGTACATACCGTAAAATCTTTGTCCATATCAGGGACTCTTAGGATTGGTGCACTGGTGAGTAGTCTTTTGAGTTCAGAGAATGCTTTATTACATTCCTCGGTCCATTCATACTTAACCTTTATGCTGAAGGGTTGTAATCGGCTTTGCAATTTTGGAGAATCCCTCCACAAATCTTTGGTAGTAACCGGCTAAACCCATAAAGCTTTGTACTTCATGTGCGTTTTTCGGTATTGGCCATTCCATGATTGCTTTTACCTTCTCAGGGTTTACTGAAATCCCTTCACCTGATATGATATGACCTATGTAATGAATCTTTTACTGAAAGAATGAACACTTGGATAATTTTCCATACAACTGATGTTTTCTAAGGCAAGACAATACTATCCGTAAATGATCTTCATGCTCTTTCTTATTCTTGGAATAGATGAGAATATCATCTAAAAATACTTGTACAAATTGATCAAGATATTCGTGGAAAACACTGTTCATAAGATTCATGAATACTGTTGATGCATTTGTTAATCCAAATGGTACCACAGTAAATTCATAATGTCCAAAACGTGTCCGGAATGTAGTCTTAGAAATATCGTTTTCAAAAATCCTTGGCTGATGATAGCCTGATCGAAGATCGATTTTTGAAAAGACAACAGCTCCTTTCATTTGATCAAAAAGATCATCGATTCGAGGAATAAGATATCGATTCTTTACTGTAGCTCGATTCAAGTCTCGATAATCTATGCATAATCTTAAGGATCCATCTTTCTTCTTGACAAAAATTACAGGAGCGCCCCAAGGTCATATATTGGGTCGAATATGTCCTACATTCAGTAGTTCCTTCAATTGAATTTGCAATTCTTGAAGTTCTGGAGTTGTTATTCTATAAGGCGTTTTAGAAATTGGTTGAGTACCAGATTTCAATTCAATAGTGAGATCCAACTCTCTTACAGGGGGTAATCCGGGTAGTTCCTTTGGAAACACATCCGGAAATTCGGCTAACACCGGATATTGTTCTAAAGATGGTCCTTTTTCTTTACTTACTTTTTGAATTACATATACCTGACAACTTTTTCTTAAGCAACACTTCATTTTCATTGTGGATATGTAACATAAAGATACTTTTCTTTTGATTCCTTAAATTTGGATCGCTTCTCCTTCATCATTTATACCTAGAATTTTTTTTCTCATAACAGTCTACCCAAGCTTGATGAGCTTCTAGCCAATCCATACCTTTGACAAGATCATAAATTCCTAAGGCTGTGACATAAACTTTCAGTTTAGTCGTACAGACCCCTAGGTCAATTTTGCATTGATCCACACTTAAGTCTACGGGTTGGAGTTCTCCTGAGGCCATTTCTACCTATTTGAAATCATTTTGTCTGCGAGCTGCCAACCCACATTTGTTTAATGCATATGACAAAATGAAACTATCTGTGGCACCAGTATCAAATAAGATTTTGAGTTTTATACCATTAATAATACCTGAAGATTCCACTACAGTGGATTGATGTGCTGCTTGGTCGTTGTTGACTAATGCATGAATTTTATGATTGCTTTGGTTGTTTGATATTGGTTCCTTTCCAGTCCCATGCAACATATTTGATGAAGTTTCAGGGCAATCACATTGAAAATGCGATCCTCCACATCCCCAACAACTAACCTATGTTGGTCCTCTTGAATCAGGACATGAATCTCTAGATAAAGAGCTCCGTCTTCTCATGTTGCTTCCTCTCGAATTTCTTCCTCTATTAGCAGTTCCACGGGATTTCCATGGGCTGGTGTTTGATGATTCAGCAGCTATAGTATTAACAGCCATGGGAGCTCTTGTTCCTACATTTCTTGGGGTAAATCTATTATCATAAAGTGGCCTTGAGCTACCTCCTCTGAAGAAATTTCGGGGAGTCTTTCCTAGAAATCCTGATTGTAAAGGTTCTGCTAGCCTTACATCCTTTTTGATTCCTAGATGTTCTTCTACATAACGACCATATTCTATTGCCCCAGCTACTGATGATGGTTTCCACATGCTCACCAAGGCCCTGATGCAAGGATTTAACCCAAATATGAAGCGTTCAACATGACGTTCATCAGAATCTAAGTAGTGAATGTATTTTACAAGTTCCATAAACCTTATCTCATATTCTTCCATTGTTTTATTACCTTGAACTAATGTATGGAAAGCTCTGGCTTGTTGTTGTTGAAAGTATCGAGGTAAATACTTTGCGCGGAATCTTTCCTTGAACAATTCCCAAGGGACATTATCCGATGTAAGGTGCAGTTGTTTTTCCAGATTTCCCCACCAAATCAAGGCACTTTCCTTTAATTGAAATACAACAATTTTTGTTTTTGCAAAAGAAAAATATTCTCTTAATCTAAAGCATCTATTCATTCCTTCTAACCATGCCTCAGCACGTTCACCTGCTCGACCCCCTGAAAATTCTAGGAGTTTAATTTTCTGAAACTCCCTAGAAATATCTTCTTTTGATCTTTTGTGCTCAAAATTCTTTGGTTCCGCTGAATTGGTTGCTAAGGGTTGAAGTTCTTCTTTGGTCTTAGCCATAGTTGATTCTTTTAATGTTTCCAACAAGGCTTCCAATGAGTTCATTACCACGGTCAACTCCGATGCTGGAGCGATTGGTGTTGGTAATGGTCTTGGTGGAGACGATAACGATGGTGGTGGCGATGGGGATGATGATGACGATGGTGGTGGCATTAATGACAGTGATGCTGCCCGATCACGTCGGCATCGCTCATATGTCCTTACCATTGTAATGTTTCCTATGCACATAATAAAATTTTGTAAAAATTTGAAGTATACATTCGGTTTTAACATATAATTTTTTATTTTATTTTTGCAATTTCACATTTATAAACAGGGATAGTTTTTTGCTATTTTTATCTGCTAGGCAGATCTCACTGGTACCAAGGTCAAGGAGGGTGGTCTCGCGACCTCCTTGTCCTAATGCAAGGTATTCTATCTTATTATGAAATAATGCAGAAGCGTATGGTTATTAATTCCTAAGGTAGATCATCCAAAATTAATTACTAAGTAACATTCACAAAATTAAAATATTAAATGCCTCATTATAATGAACATCATCAACATACCCATCACACCTCAAATTGACTATTACCTTTAAAGAAGGACACACATAGCTATAATGTTGAATTTGTTACCTAGATGTATACTACGGAATATCAACTATAACATATTCATTGCAATTTCATAAAAGAAATTTAAAATATTTTCGTAAAGATTATGGTAGGCTGGTAGTTTATATATATTTATAAAATAAATATAAGGGCCAAACTCTAGTAGAACCAAGTAACTTAGATGATACTGATTAAACAATTTAAATATCATATTTATTTGTCCAACATAATATTTTCATTATCATATTCTTCTATCAAATTTTGAATTATAATTGATTAAATAATTTGTAACATAATTATTTTTTTCACAACAAAATTATAAATGATGATCTAAATATAAAAACAAACTTCTTTATAACTATTACGCAGGTTAATTAGAGTTTTGAATTCAAAAAAAAAAAAAAACTATTGTCATAATAAGGTGATGTATCACTATTTTATTAATTATATATATATATATATTATATATATATATATATATATTATCAACCCAAAAATATTTGCATGCAAACATGCGTGAGTGTGTAGAGTCGAAGTTCAAGGGGCTGTGACTCTGCCGGCGAAAGAGAGCAATGCAAGCCAGCATCCAGCGACCACGAATAAAGTATAGATATAAGGCCGTCCTATTTATTATTTATAGACATTTTAAAGTCATTCAGGCATCTTTATAAGATTAAGATGAAACAATATTACATTCGCGCACCCATATCTATCAGGTATTGATATACACCGACATCTCTCTACATCCAACGGCTTGGTTTTAAATGAATTTATGTCGATGCGCGGCATCTAGTTAAAAATCTCAATATTATTTAATGACTTTTGGTTCGAATGGATTCAGAGTTGATGCTCTAATTAACAATCTAAAAATTATTTATTGACTTTTGGTTTGTAAGGATCCAGTGTCGTGGGAATTCCGCGTCAATCTAATTGCTTATGCCTTTCTTACAACTTGGATAGACGGTGCCCACTTGCATTAAGCGCTAGTTACCAGGACGCGGGCCCTACTGCATTTCTTGGGCACCGGAATGCTGCCTATCATGCCCACGAATCATATCTTTCTCCAATCCGGAAACTTCAATGTTCAATGTTGGCTGCCCTCTGCCATGACACGGACGATTGAATGGTTATTTGTTGTATGATACTGGGGAAGACACGCACATTATATGGAGCAGTTTCTCTGAAGGTCCTCTGAATCATCCCTACCATTTGGTTTTTATAAATAGCCCCTCCATATTCGGACTGGCAAGTAAGACACCCAACACCCGACGTCCGACCAACTGAGAGGTGGAACCATGCCGACATGCGAGGTCGCGGGTTTGAAACTCGTGGCAGGGATCCCTTCTCCTCCCACTCCAGCTGGAAGCGACCGGTGATAAGAAACATTAACAACGCGGTGGAGGGCATGCAGGTTCACACATTCAAATATATTATTAAGTCTGTCATTTATCCAGGCAACATCCCCTCTCAAAATCCGCCATGAATTTCCGTGTGCGCCACGCTGGGGCCATGATGATTTTTTTTTCTTCTCTTCTTGCATTAAGCTCTTATCGAACGAATGACGGATGCTGCCTCTGCTTTTCAGATTTCATCTCAGTACATAGAGACCGGAATTTCTAGCATTTAACAGTCGGGGAGATGGCAAAAGGTCGTTGGGTCGATTCCCTCTTAGTACCTCGAGGGTTGCTTTCTATATGCGAGCAAACAAAGTCAAGATTCATTCAACTGTACATATCAATTTAATCTCCAGCCCTCCTGCTTCTTCTTCTGCGATTTTGGACGTCTTCACAAAAGAAATTGAGTTTATATGCCGCAGCAGGTCATGGTAAAAAAAAACGGGACAACATTGCTCATTCCAGTGTAAACATAGCTATTGATAACATGGGCGTCAAAGTTGCACTGCGTCTGAACGGAGAAGGGTTTAAAGATCAAGAAGTTCAGTCGATTCAAAACTTCGGAGCGTCCACGAATAAGATAGCGGAGAAACCCCGTCGAAGCAAGGGCATGGAGAAGTGCATGCTGGATGATATAATGGGGGAATCCCGACGATTCAGCTCTAAAAACCAAAAGTTGTCAGTTCATAGTGAATTACCCATTTAAATACAATGAAGTTGTTTCTAACTTAAAGGGTTCTCCAAAAAGAAAGAAAATGACTCCTAAAAATTTCACGTAGCAGTTCAACAAAACTAAGATTCAACAGAAAATTACACGATGCGTAGGACCTGTGAGGTCGAAAGGGTTTAACCGGCTCTCATACCAAATGACAGGACCGTAAAACAGATGTAAACAGTAAAGGAGATTTTATCCTGAATCTATAATTATTTTTCCTGAAATCTTACAAAATTAACTAACAGATTAACTGACAGAACTGTTGAGGGTACCTACCTGTGCCCTTAAGATTGATGATGCCTCCAGCTCCCTGCTTCGGTTACCAAAAGACCGAATCCACCCAGCCAAACTGAGCAGAACCTGGCTACTCAGTCCAGTAAGCTTCTGAGATGAAGCAGATTGTTCCCCCGTGCCTAGAAACTCAAAACAATTCAGGCTCTTCTTGTGGATAATTTTCGTTTCTGATGTTCTTCCTCCTTCAGTTTTCCTTTCCTGCCTTCTTACCTTCCTCTTTTTTCTCCCTTCCCAAATTCTTCCTTCTAGTTTATCAACTGATTCTTGGCAGTGGCCGTCCTTCCTCCAGCGCCCACCGCTTCATTTCCTCACGACACCCTTCCCATGTTGTGTCATATATATTTCTTTTAAAAAGGGTATATTGATTTTTTTTTAATTGACTTTCCTTATACTTTATCATTAGTTTATTTTTATTATTTTATTAATTTGATTAATATAATTTATTTATTAAAATTTATTTAATATTACTTTTATAAATAGGTCGTTACACTATACGCGGTCCTAGGTGGAGACACCTCTACACAGTCAAGGAGGGTTTATCTACACAGCAAGGGGAGGCCTTTTATACGCAGTTTAAGGAATTCATATGTTGTCCAAAGCCACAGTCAAGGAGGCTCCTACGATGTCCTAAAGGAGGCTCTCCTATGCAGTACTAAGGAGAAACCTATACATTGTCCAAAAGAGCCCCAGCCGCAGTTCAGTTGGTGCCCTAGCCACAGTTTAGATGTTTCCCTACATCCGCAGTTAGAGAAGGCTCCTATACACTATATAGAGGAAGCCTAGTCATGAAGCCTTAGCAGCAATGAGGAGATATGGCCGTAGGCTAAAAGGAAGACCTATTAGCTGTCAAGGGAGACAATGTTAGAGGAGAGTCACTCATGCGCAACAGAAGGAGCCTTTAGGCAAGGAAAAGGGTCTCTGTTCTAGGGGCCAAGGTTAGTGCAACTTTCAGCATGGAAAAGTGGAGCATGGAAAAGTGGAGAAGCAAGCTTGCGAGGAAGAAAAGGATTGTTGTGACTGCATGTAGGAGAGACGAGTTAGAAGAGGGAAGCCACAATTCTGTTGTGACGAAGTTAAGGCAAGGTTCAGCATTGTTTTGGGACAGAAAATTGCACAAGAATGAGTGCAAGGAATCAGAGCCCTAATCAGTGGTTTGTTGGGTGTGTATAGGGGCTGGTGTTAGCCCTATACTCCTACGTAGAACAGCAACAAAGAAAAGGGACCTAGCCGCAATGTTAGTAGCTTGTTTGGGTGCATGCTTGACGGCCGGTACAGGCTGCCATGATGCCATAGCCAGTGATGACAAGTGAAGGATGGTCTTGTGGAAGGAAAAGTTATTGTTAAAGGCAAATAGGCTGCTCTGAATAATAAAGGGGACAACCTTCCCTTGGACAACAATTACAAGTCAAATCTAGGCAGATTTTGGGATTGTTAGGAGACAGTACTTTGGACCTTGTTCAGGCTCAGTCTTGCTGAGCTAGGTCGCATGCCATAGCCAGCAACATGAGGATATTAGAAGGACTGTGTTGAGGTTGATTCAACCAGCAAGGAGCAGCATGGTGGTGTAAGGGTATCACCTTCAAGAACCTTATTCTAAAAGCTTGATATGCTACAAATCAGGTGAAGATTGATGGCTGCTCTATCAACATTCTGAGCTGCAGTCTTTGGTGCCAGGAGTATAAATCCATTGTGTCATCTTCATGGTGAAGATCTCTTATTTTGACAAGTTAAAGTGTTGACTTCAAATGTATTTGTACTATCTCTCTCTCTACTGAACTATTGAAGAATATAAGAATAATTGATCAAGGGTTTCCCCACATTGGGGTTTGTCTCTGGCTGGTGCCACATCTTGTGTCCTCTTGTCTTGGCTTGTCTTCTGATGTTTATGTTTATGTTCTATCTGCACTTTACTATCACGCTGATGTGATTGCTAATCTGAATATTGTCATTGAGCTAAAATGAAAAATTGAAGTAAATTCCTCTCAACATAGAACATACCTAAAATTAACAAATTCCAGTAGACAAAGGGAGCAACATCAACCCAGATTTTCGTTGAGCAGATTTTTGGTTGGACACAGAGGGTTTTGCAACAGTTTTTGCAGTAGCAGAATCCGCGTCGGGTGGAAGAGTAACACCACACTAAAGAATTCTCCAATATGGACATGGATCGATTTGATATTCAAGGAGCTTCATAATCGTCTTCCAGATAGGACAAATTTGCTTGCTTATCAGACTCAGCTTCACAAGGTGTATGGTATATAGATAGTGCAGTGTCAGCTCATATGACAAGGGTTAGAGAATATTTCTCTAGCTATAATGAGGAGCATATGGATTTCCAAATTACAATGGGAAACAAAACAAGATGTACTCTAGTAGGGAGAGGTAACATCAAATTTCAGAGGGAGTCAGAAGCAAGTAACAGCGCTACAGATGTATTGCATGTGCCAAGATTGGGTATGAACCTGATTTCAGTATCCCAACTACAAGATAAGGGATATGATGTCCACTTTGTAGGGGAAAAGGTGTTTGTAAAACAACCAAGCTGGAAGAGGGTGACACAAATTGGAGTTTGAAGCAACAGGTTATACAGGTTGCAACTCAATTCTCCAATGGCACTAGGAGGTAGTAACAGTAGCAATGGGAAGGATTTGAATGAGCTATGGCATAGGAGAATGGGACATTTGCATCATGGAGTGCTCAAGATGCTCAGGGAAACAGTAACAGGGATTCAAAAACTGGGCATAGAACATGATGATGTATGTAGAGGGTGTGTTCTTGGGAAATATGCTAAGGCAGCATTCCCAAGAAGTGACAACAGAGCACATGGTGTGTTAGGACTTATACACTAAAATATCTGTGGCCCGATGTCCACTAGAGCTCTCAGTGGCGCCGAATATTTTGTCACCTTTATTGATGACCATTCCAGGAAAACCTAGATCTATTTCTTGAAGATCAAGGATGAGGTCTTCAATCATTTCAGGGAGCTTAAGGCTCTCATGGAGAATGCGACAAGGAAAAAGATCAAGGTGCTTCGCTCAAATAAAGATGGAGAGTACATTGATATAGAATTCACAGATTTTTGTGCGAAGGAATTCATCACAAGAGAGTGGATAGCTCCATACAATCCACAGCATAATGGAGTAACAAAGCAGAAAAACAGAACTATAGTCGGGGCTGCAAAAGCAATGTTATATGACCAATATTTCCCTAGGTTTCTATGGGCAGAGGCATGTAACACAGTAGTGTATATTCAAAACGGACTCCTCATAGAGCATTGGAGAAGAAAATGCCAGAAGGAGTCTTCTCAGGGAAAAAGCCAGAAGTTAGTCACTTTAGGGTCTTCGGCAACATCGCTTATTGCCATGTACCAGATGAGAAGCGCACCAAATTGGATCAGACTACACAGAAGGGGTTTCTCATTGGGTATAGCGAAACCTCAAAGGCATACAAGATCTACATTTCTAGCAATAGGAAGATTGTAGTAAGACGGGACATAAAGTTCATGGAGGACCAACCTTACAAGAGATCTCGTGAGATCCCTGTAGGTGATCAGAATCAACTAGCAGAAGCTCCATTGGTCTTGCAGCAGGGACAGCCAATGGGATCGCCAATAGGACAGTCACAAGGATGTAGGACAATGATCAGTACCAACATTTCCTCGATGCAGGAGATCTAGTGAGTTCACAGAAAATGAAGCAACAGAGGCAAGAAGAGGAGGATCTAGTTGAACCTCCCACCATTAGTGGTTGAGCCAGTAGAGAGGTTCGTCAAACATTGAGAGACGTAGAGGAATTTATTGGAACTCCTAGGACGAACAAGAGAGAGCGTAGACAACGTGACAGGTACCAAGCATTGGTGGCTCATGTTGCAGAACCTTCTAGTTTTCAGGAAGCCACATAACATCAGGTGTGGGTAGATGCCATGGTGGAAGTATACAACTCTATCACGACGAATGATGTTTGGGAGGTGGTGCCAAGGCCCGAGGACAAGTTAGTTGTAGGTTCTCATTGGATCTACAAGATCAAGTACGCTATAGATGACAGCATGGAGAAGTACAAGGCTAGATCCGTGGCAAAGGGATATGCGCAAAAAGAAGTGACACCGAAAATTGACGAAAATGAGGTGGTAGTCTGTAATTCGGCTATTGTTTAACTTTGTAACCAATCAGCTGCGCACAAACATATTCTATACGTGGATTTCCCCCTTGAGGGTCCCGCTTGTCTGACCAATCATTGTCAGTCCCTTGTTGACTTCTCCTTTTATCAAGCGCTTCAATCAGCGTTGTTACTCTCACTTCTCTAGATCCAACAGATATCGCGGCGTCCGCTCACCAACTAACCCAGACGATCTCTACCGTCGATGTGACCCATCCAATCGAACCGCTGTCGCGCAATCTCGCGTGAAATCTTGCACTACCGATATCAAGTCGAGAGTGCGCGAGAAAAGTGGTTTTCTCGTGCTACATGTCGCCCATTAAGGTTAATCGCGTGAATTTTAGGAATACCATTTACAGCCTTTAAGGCACGCGAGATACTGCTTCCCACTTATCAATACCACCCACGTGCTTAATTCATACTTTTAATAAAGGCGCTAAAGGAAAGGTTTAGCATTTAACTCGGTATTAACACTTAACGCTAATTGACTGTGATTTATAAATAAAATGTTTAAACAGAGAAAAATACCCGATTAGGGTCCAGAACGCCAATACACAGTCATATGAGAATTTCTACACCAGAACAATGTGTCACACCACACTTCAATCAATTAATCAACAAAATGAAAATTACAGAGTCTTGGCCCTCTCGGCGCGATTACAACAATTTGTCTGACCTCTGTTTCAATCTCAAACCCTATCTTTGTCACACCTCTCGCTTAATCACTCTATTCTCAATCATCTAATCTAATCCCTCTGTCATTACATTCTTTTCTCTTTTATGAATCAAATCCTATCCTAACTGCACTGACAACTCGATCCCTATTTTTATCAATCTAACCATTAAATATCCATTTTCAAGCTCTGATACACACTTATACTAAAAGCTTATCTCTTAATCTAAAAATAAAACAATAATTAAAGTCAAGACAATTTCGAGAGATCCAACCCTCTCTATTAAAATTGATTTTGACCACTCAAGTCAATGAAATTCATCTCATGTTAGCCACAACATGTGAACATACAATCACGTTGTTGGCTAAGTCTGGTTGCTCCTACATCAGACTCCCGGAAAAGAAAAGAATTCTTCATCAAACTTTCAAGGTTTACTCCATACTTTTGTAATTATGTTGTTATCCAACTAGCATCCTCCACTGGTTGTCCCTTCCATTTGACTAGATACTGAAAATAAACCTGTCCTCTAGTTCTTTTCGATACTCTTTTCTCCAAAACAGCTTCCACCTATTTCTTGATTGTCTTTGGCATTTGTTCTTCCCAGTTTAAAGTTTGAACTTCATCTTCTGTAGGTTCCTTCTGTAACTCTGTCTCCATCTCTTTGTATGGATACAAATCTGCAACATTGAAGATAGGTGATATTCCAATTCCTTCTGGCAATTCAATTTCATAAGAATTAGTTGAAAACTTCCTCACAATTCTGCATGGCCTTATCTTCATCTTTAGTTTATTGTAAGTCCCAACAGGAAATCTTTCTTTTCTCAAGTATACCATCACTAGATCACCCACTTGGAATTCTTTTCCCCTTCTTTTCATATCAGCTCTCTGTTTGTATTTCCCACTGCTTTCCTTCAATCTGCCTTTGACATATTCCTGTAATCTCTGCAAACTCTTCAGCTTTACACTTCTTATCTCCTGTTTACCCAAATTTCTGAGCTCATACACACTTCTTGGATTCATTCCAAAAACAATCTGAAATGGACTCATTCCAGTACTTCGGTTTGGAGTGTCATTATAAGAAAACTCAGCTTGAGCAAGTGCTAAATCCCACTGCTTAGGATTTTGATACACTAAACTTCTCAATATGTTCCCCAAGCTTAAGTTTACCACTTCGATCTGTCCATCTGTTTGAGGATGGTATGATGAACTTAAACTAAGGTTAGCACCTAGTTTCTTCGAAAGAGTTCTCCAGAAATGCCCAACAAACTTTGTATCCCTATCAGACACAATACTTACAAGCAACCCATGTAACCTTACAACGTCTCCATGCAATCCATGTAACCTTGCAATATTTAATACTTTGTACCCTGTTCTGCTTACAATTACTGGAATAATTACATAGTTATGGACTATTTTGGTTCCTAGTTCTTCTCCATAGATCTCTCAACTTAAATCTCTCAATTATTTCCTAAAATCTCTTAATGATCCCTTGAGGATCTCAACAACAGTTCTATATTTAAATTCTGCCTTTATGAGCAGATTATACCAAATCTCTCAATCCACTTTTAACTCAACTAATTTCCTATTCTAGGATCTCCTAATCTCCAAGATTTTTATAAGATCTTCATAAGTCTAACATCTCCCATATTCTCACATAATTGAGAATATTTAAATTTAAAACCTCACATACATATTTCTCACTCAAATTATTAAAAATATACAAAATTTCCTATCAAGAAATCAAATTCATTATCAAGCATTAGATCCCCTAAGTCAACCAAATATACAATGTTTTTCTTGAGCAGGATGCTCTTGCATCAATAGAACATACCATTGTCAAAATTAACATGAAGTCATCTTCAGCAAAGGTAAGGCTTACCTCCAGCACTTAGCTTTTGGATGTAAGAAGCAAATAGGTGTAAGAAAGAAAAATCTATACTTATTATAGGTTGAGACAGGTACAACCTTGAGTAACAAGGCATAAAGCTCTCAAAGTAGAGAAGTGATGGTTGAGAGAGAGCAAGATAGAGCTCTGAAGATGGAGCCTCAGCCAGTGTCTCAGTTTGAGTCTACGCTCGTTGGCAGTTGGGTCGACCAGCAGGATGATGAGGAGCATAACCCAAGGCGAGTGGAGGCAACCACTCAGTCAGTGACTCCCAGTATAGGGAGAGTTTGAGCCAAGTGAGCAGAGGATTTGTTTAAGGGAGATTAGGAGAGAGTTGGATCTTCCAGTATCAGCTTCAACCAGAGTAAGCAGCCACAGAGGTACACGGAGTACATGGCACATATGACTAAGGTGATAGACTCGCAAAGCATGGTTGGAAAGAAAGGTCTTCAAATCAGATTCCGCAAAAAAAAAGCAAGGAAGCCTTCTAGTTCAGAGGGAGCAGTTGCAGTAGCAGAGAATGTGGTAGTGTTAAAGACAAATCTAGGTGGACAAGGTTCCTCCAAAAGCACCTTCCTCGCTAAGAGGGAGTGTTGAAAATAGTAACAAGAGAAGGTCATGTTGACCATGTACATGTCAACAGTCCAGAAAGCAGAGTATACACCAGCGGAACAAAATTTTTTGTGTCAATATCATCATTGTAATCCAAATTTTTCTTTGTAATGTATAAATGATCCTAGTATGAATATTTAGCCATGTAACAACACCTAAGTAAGTCTATGATTCTTCTCAAATGGTTTCACCCTAGGGAGTTTTTTAACCTCACCAAATTATTTGTGTTTGTAAACATGGAAAATTGGCAGAGTTTTTCTCCCAGATATACCCGAAAGCTAGGGTGAAGCTCATTGGCAAGGTCTCAGGTGAGTCGTTGTGTTATCGATTCTTTATTTTTCTCATACTAGATCATGTGTCTCATCGCAAAATTTGGTTGAGTTTTAAGAGTCTGAGTCTTCCCCTTCTAAGGGCTGAAAAATGTAATATCTTGATGTAAAAGTGTGTTTAGAAAGATTCTTGGTAAATGGTTCCTCATAATTAGAACACCATTACCAAAATATTTTTTAGATACATTTTGAGGGTGGAAAATTATTTAAACCCCACTTGAGTCTTTTTAGTTTTAATTTATGGCAAAAATAAAAATTAAATTATCCAAAAAATAAAATGAACGTAAAATTAATTACCTTCCAAGTGGAAAATTCATCAAAAAATATTTGAGGCTATATTCAAAGGAAAATAATTCAAGTCAAAAATTAAATGCCTCATTTCCAAGGGGACCCAGCCGAGAAATTCGTTGGACCCAGAAGATTATTTTCTCCAACAAATCGAATTTTGGGGCTAAGCAGATAATTATTTTGCACAAGTAACGAAAATTCTATTTTTTGGGGGTCCTCCATGGTCCAGAAGTCAAAGTTTGACCCGTCCAGCATAGTCAACAAGGAAAGTCAAAATTTTTTGGAGGTTTGTGCCAGCTAATCAAGGGATCGAAATTTTTCTTCCAAGATCAACTCATGGATCAATGCAACTAGCCATTATCTCCACTTGGAGGGGTTATTCCCTCTCATTTTTCTATATAAGGAAGCTCTCAAGCTCATCATTGTATCTTGATCTCACTGGATCGATTTTTTTTTGTTAAGCTTTGTTGGAATTTTTGCATTAATAAAAAGTCTTTGGGGTTTCAATTCAAGGTGTCTCTCGCTTAATGATTCAGTGTATGTGTTGAATGGGTTTAGTGCTCTAATTTTGTGCTTTAACTAAAGATTACTATTTAATAGCCAGTGGTTGGACTATCTATTAACACAGGTATCTTGCTTTACCTTTTGGGCTAGAGTAAACGCATCGAAGCTGGTAGATCTAGCAAGTATCTCTAGATCTCTAGTCCATTTGTGTGAATCAAACCCCTATGAAGTTAATGATCAATCTCTCAAGTGTAGAGATCTCTCAAGCGATTCAGCCCTTGGGAAAAGCCCAAGTTCATGGACTTTGAGGTGATCACACCTTGTTTAGACTCTGAGTTTATCTAAAGATATATTGTGCAAAGTTTGGGTTTGTACAATTAGTTAAAATTATTTTTCTCAATTATTCTCAAAATCTAATTGGGCTATAAAGATTTATTTGCTAACTAGAGCATAATTTCATTTGTGAATAGTGTAAATAATTTGTAAAATATTTTGTAAATTATTCTAACCCTTGCATATTATTTGTTTCATTTGTAAATAATAGTTTGGGGTTTTGATTTTAGAATTTTTTAGATCTTGTTGCTTGGCTCTATTTATTTGACTTGCAAGTGTCATTATCACAAGAATTCAAAAACAGATTTGAAGCAAGAGCATAGAGACCCTCACCTAGCCTAGACGGCTAGGGTTTGGGCTTTCTTTCACCTAAGGAGGAGTCGTCTAGCCAATTGAAGAAGCGTGTTCAAATGAAAGGAGTTCATCTAGGCCTTTTAGGGCCTAATCTAAAAGATGCAAATGCTCAAATTGCAACACCTAGCCTAGAAGAGGAAGCCACTAGCCCTAGAGGGCTTATTTGTTGTTGCAACTGGGGTTTTCTTGAGGAATTATCTTCTAGAGTGATTTTGTAAGTTGTTTCTTGGTGTTGGAGATCATTT
This sequence comes from Pinus taeda, assembly GCA_000404065.3. Lineage (NCBI taxonomy): Eukaryota > Viridiplantae > Streptophyta > Pinopsida > Pinales > Pinaceae > Pinus > Pinus taeda. The sequence goes on along the minus strand of APFE031535040.1, from coordinate 85,923 downwards.
TTGGGATTCAAATTGACACTTCTTGCTTGAAAATGGTGGTCGTAAGGGTTTGAAGCCCAATTAGCCCTAACTGCAGACCTGATTAGGTCTTCCTGACTTGGCTGCAACCCTAAATAGGCCTTCTTTCACTAGTTGCAGGCTTAAATAGGCCTAAATTCATCTTTGCAAGTGATTTCAAGGGCTAAGAATTTGTTTTGCAGGCCTAAAGTGAATTTTGGCAAGGGTTTGTAGGGGTTTCTTATTGTATTTCTTGTGATTTTGTGGACTAATCTTGGTTTTGTAGACTCACTATCCATTGAAGAAGGGTTTCAAGGGACTAATATTGTGCAATTAGTGGGTTGATTTATGACAGTGATATAATTAATATCTTAAGTTACATTGGTGTCTTGATAATAGCCTTCCATTGCATCTCTTATCATTAAAACATTGTGTTGACATTTGAGTTGCATTTTGCATAGCATATCTTAGCTACTCTCTTTGGCATACTAACCCTTGAATTAGCATCCATGCATTGTCATTATATCTCTTTGCATTATTGACATCTCATTGCATTAGTTTTATTAAAAGAATCATTGGTAGCAATCTCATATTTGCTTATGCTTGTGCTTACGAGAAAGTGCATCTCTCTCTTGTATCTAATTGCTAGGTAACATAAGAATATATTGCTCTCATTATTGTGCTCTAAATATTATCTTACAAGAAGAATTTAATAAGCATCTTGGATAATTGGAATTGCTAATTTTGTTTCATTGGAATGGCTTATCTTGTTTCATTGAGATAGTTTTTCAATTCTTTTCTAAGTGCTTCATTTAATTGCTCGTCATCTTGTGTTGAATAAGCATCTTTGATTTCAAGTAATCTAATCTTGTTGAAGTACTTAACACATTTGTAAAATCTCATTGAAGCAATCACCCACAGCTTGCATCTTCGTTCTAAGTTAGAAGTGCATTCCTAAAATTTACCTCCAAGCATATGCTTGGTTGTAAGAAGATAAGATCACCTTCTTCACACAATTTGTGAAGTCTAGAACCTCATTCGCAGTTAACATAGGTGACCTTACAGTGCTCTTGCAGGAAATCCTTTGTAGGAACAGAGGCACCTAGGTGGTTAGAAGTTAGAACCCCACGAGATGTATCATTAAAGAGGCCAGAGCCTCCTTCCTTTGGGCTTCTCTCTACAACTTGCGTTCAAGACTAGCTTCAAAAGAATTGAGGAGAAGGATTCACCTAAAGTAGGCATATAATTAAAATCTACCAAGAGCTTGCATCTCACATAGATTTAGGTCCTGCATTTCATTTAGGATAGACTTGCATCCCACAATAAATATTCATCTGGTAACTTGGAATTTGAATTCATATTGAGCAAGTAATTAATCATTAAACGCATTGTCCTCTAACTCATAATCTCAAGGAATCTAATCAAAGCATGCTTAAAAATCATACTTGCCTCTTAATTTCAACCAAGTTGCTAGGCCATTCAGTTGTGTCTCCTTGACTTGTTGTTTCCCAACAAGTTGTTCATCATCTCATCTATAGGGAATACCGCCCTCGGCCTACATTTAGGAGACAACTTAAATGGAGAGGGCACGGATTAGAGTGACAAACCCCGCCCTCAGCATTGTCGCATTCTTGTGTACAATTTGAGCGACAACGGGCCCTTCTTGATTTGTGCCTTAGTCGAGAAAGACTTCAATGTATTCTTCTTTTGTCCAGTATGAGTTCATGGAAAAGGACGAGTTAGTTTGTTCATGCGCTAGTTGGAGGCTCAATTATGTGGCTATCCAAGTGCAAGTTCAAAATTAGAAGGGAACGAGTTGAAGAGCTTCGGTCTTGATTGAAGCAAGGGCGTGTTGAACTAAGAGTTGACCTAGTTAACAAGTCAAACTCAACTTGTGTTCTGAATTTGTATTTGCCAGATATAGAATGATCAAATAGCATAAAAAGAGGACAAAGGCACAGAGTTCAATCAATTGTTTTGTGTGCACAAGGTTGCGAGACAAGATAATAGCTCACGAGTTTGTGAGAGGTTGCACCAGGTTTGTGTGAGAGCTTTTTGTAGGAAGAGCGTATAAAGGACAACCATGTACGCAGATTAGAATAGAGAATTTCCTTGCTGATGTGCGCTAATATTTAGGAGAAAATTCCTAAATAATAGGGGTTGACCAATGGTAGGAAATAGGAGCCATGCAATGTGAGGATTTAGGAGCTAGGTTGAGATTCCTTGCAAGCAAGTTTCAACTAAGTATTCACAGAGAGAACGAGCTTGTTCTCTAGGGAAACAAATTTACTTGTAATAAATTCTATTTTCTCAATTCTGTCAATAAAATTCTACAGCTAGGAGAGGGTTTTCCCAATTGGGTTCCCTAGAAAATTTATTGCGTTATTGTGTGTGAATGTGTTTTTATTTGTGTTCCTATTCCATTGCAAATTACGTAGAGAAATTGTGTCTTGGTGCAATTAACTTGTTTTCAAGATTGACATCATAGCAGTTGTGTAATTTCAAGGAAATTCTACAGGAACGCTCGTACTACAAGCCATTTCTTGCTCAGAAAAAACATTGTTCTGACTCACACCACTTGAACAAACACTTACTCTTTTAAAACCATGGGTTTGAAATGGATGTATCTTTATCGATCATGAAAATTTATTTGATTGATGTTTGGCATGAAAGAATTATCAAGCAAATCATCATCATACCACAACCTTAGGGAAACATCAACATTTAATTCAAGTCACACCATCACTCATACGCAATGACAAATTTCGAATTGAAATCAATCATAGGGAAACCCCCCATAGGTTAGGAGAAACAAACATCAAAAACCTATAAGTGAGGGGCAAGACCATCGAGGTGATAGTGGGTGGCTTGCCTATTAGTACCCTTAGGTTCTCCCCCTGGTGAGATTGGGACTTTTGCTCTTGGTAGAATCCGACCAATAACAATCCACATTGATCGATAGAAACTATAGTACCTACAGGCCCAGAGTAATCTACAACAGACTAGGCATTACAAGTGTTAGTTTTTGTAGCATCAGATGTTGTTCTAGTCTCGAGACTTTGTGGAGAGGCTAAAACACAGTTCTCAAAAACCCAGAAATCGATCTGGAAATTTCACCTAGAGATGGCTCAATTAAATTAATTGACCATAATTAAAAATTTCCTAAGTCTAACCTAGGAAAAATGGTTAATCAACAGTAATTAATTGAGAAATGTGAGAATTCTCTATAAACTCACACCGATCGACTTAGAGATGATCTCAACCATCGATTAAGTTTTTATTGTGGTCATTGAAGTTTTAATAGTGCAGATGCTCAATGATCTAGGCAGTTCGATTTTCTAGTGCAGGTGATTCAGCAGGAGAAATCGAGCTAGTAGATCGAGTAGCAGGTAGTAGAGAAGAAGCATAGCAGTAGTCTAGAGGAGTTTGCAATTCTAGAGAGTCAGAAAGAGGAGGTCAAAATTATTCTCCAGCAAGCAGAGCAAGGACTGCGCAGTTGCTTCAGCGGAGAAGTTCGATTGGGCTAAAGGGAAGGTCATTTTCAGTTCCAGAGGCTGGGAAGATTTTCCAAAGTGCCAAAGAGACAGTTTCCTGGTGAATAACAGGCAGGACAACTTGATTTGTAGGAGTTCTAGGTTGAGCATTTGGCAGTCTGCGCAAGGGTGACGCAAGGCCTGCGCAGAGCAGGGTGGACGACTTGCTTTTCAGAGGCATTCAGATGTCGGGATTGTTCAGAGAGAGGGTAAAATCCCTTAGTGTATTTTTGCTAGTATTTCTCTTGGATAGAATCACCAGTTGGGCAACATTTTTATTGTACTCGGAATTTTGTTGTTGCATAATAATAAAAACCCTCACTGTTGCACCAGTTTTTCCGAGGACATTTTTCCAAAAATAACAATGTCATAATTTTTTGTGTGCTAGAATTTCTCAGTTTCTGGCATTTTATTTTCCGCAACAATTATTTTATTTTGAGAAGAAATTGCAGTGTGGTTAATTCAATATTAATCAGAAAATTAATAAACTGAATAATCAGTTAGGAGAATTAATTCCAGTTGTTGCATTTCAAGGAAATTTTCACATGGTATCAGGTTGTATTTGACGGATAGGAAGCTTAGAGACAGAAGAGAGACAATTTCACTTTTCAGAGGAAGCAGTAGGCCGAAATTTTCTGGGGCTGCGCAATGCCTAGCCAGGCAATGCGAATTGCTAGACAGAGGGTTTGATTTTCAGTTGCGGAGTGGCAAAAAATTCGACTTGTCCAGAATAACGACTCCAGTAGGTAGATGGAGCAGCAGCTCAGTATTTTCATAGAGCATATTTTCTTGTTTGGGCGCAAAAGGGTATTGCAGCAGTTTGCTAGAGTAGAATCAACGTCAGGTGGAAGAGAAAGTACACACACAAAGGGAAGAATTTCCAAATTTTCCTAGATGGTTTCCAGTTCTAGTTTTCTGGAGGAGATCTATAATTTTACTAGTTGCAGAAGCCAGTGCGAGTTTGCTAGAAACAACCAATTTGAGTTGTTGGGGTTACAGTTCGTGTGCCAATTTTCCAGAGACAGACATTCGGAAAGGCTAAGCCAGTAGTCCCAGAAAGTAGCTTAAGGCAGACGAAGATAGACAGAGCAGTTATGCACATTCTAGGCAGGAATGCGAGTTTCAAAACAAGTAGCCAAGCAGTAAAATGAGAGGAGATTTCAGTGTATTTCCCAGTTTTGACTTTTTGCAGAGATGGCCACAATCGCGTTTGGAGATTAAGATAGGTTGGAGGGAGCTTCCAACTATAACATCTGGAAAGCCAAGATGTTCTTCCTGCTAGATGAGCATGGTTTGAAGACCTATGCAGACAACATTGTAGCAGAACCTACCGGTGTTGATCAACTAAAGAATTTCAAGGAGATGGCCAAGGCAAAGCAGATGATCCTGGATGGAGTTCGAGACCATATAGTCTCACATATATCTGGGAAGAACACAACCAAGGAAATGTGGCATTCTCTCGCAAGGCTATACCAAAATCCTTCTGAGCAATGGCAGATGTTCTTGAAAGAGAATCTGAGGAACGCAAGGGTGAAGAAAGATGAAGTCATTAATCCCTTTCTCAACAGACTTTAGGATATCCGGAATGACCTTGTCGCTATAGGAGAGACACCTCCACCTACAAAGATTGTGAGATCAGCACTCAACAATGTCACCGAAATGGGAGAATTTCAACCAAGGCGTTCTAGGATGAGATACGTTGCCTAGATGGGACAGGATGTGGGTTGATCTCTCAAAGGAGGAGATGAGGCGAGCTCTAGTAAAGAGCTCCACCAACGACAGTAGTAGCAAGGGATCAAAGGGTGTGAAGGAGGAAAACAATGTGACCCTTGCATCAACAAGGAAAGCAAAAGGTCTCAGTCGAGGACAAGGCTCATAGCGGGAGAAGAAGAAAAAGATATATCTAAGGTCAAGTGCTTCAAGTGTGGCAAGTTTGGCCACTACAATACCCATTGTCCTCAGAGGAAGAAGGAGGAGGAGAAATAGGATCAGAGGGCAGCATCCGTAGAGATAGACAAGTTGTCCTCCAGGCTAGAGGAATATTTCTCCATGTATGCAGCTATGGGGCAATATGGAACTTTAGTCCCAGAGTTGTGTAGAGATTTGGGTAGGGTCCAGTGAGGCGAGCATCAAATAGTGTTTGCATTGGATGGTGTTTCCTCATGGATCATTACCTTTGCTATAGGTGCCCACAATATTTAGTAGCAAGAGGATCAGTGTTAGTTGATGCAGTCAAATTCTAGAGTGACAGTTGCAGACTAGTGCCAGTCAGTGCTAAGGAGCGCAAAGCAGTGTTGATAGTAGAGCAGGAGGCTCAGTGGCAAAGTGAACAACGCAAATTTCTCAGTGGATAGTGCAAAGGCTAGTAGCAGCCAAAGACTCAGGAAACAATTGCAGCACAGAGATAGTTGATTCAGTATTTTGGATGCTTCTTAGTTGCAATAGTTTCAGTAGCAGCAACGACAATTGAGAGGGACTTGAGTTGCAATGTAGATGCAAAGTTGGCAGCAGTACAGGGTGTACAGTGCAGTGTCAGCAGCGACACAGATGCAGCATGGTTCATCTATAGTCAATAGCAGATGAATTAGAGTTATCATAGCAATTGGTGGACAGTAGTGTTGTGGCCACAACTATCACCCCATTAAAACATGCTCTGATAGCAAATTTTCAATGTGTCCCCTATAAATCCAGCCTTTCATCTCTTCGAATGATCTGTTTCATCCCAGTGATTTTAACTCTGTGGAGAGCCAAATCTTCCATTCACAAATGGGTGAAGCCCTTTAACAAATCCCTCGCTTAAGCCCTTCATTCCTATGTTTATCGAGATTTGTTTAACCCCTCAAAACCCTCATCGCATTATTATTCCCATTACAAAGCCTTATAGCGAAAACCCCTCATCGCATCATTGTCCCGTTATAATCCCTTTACAAAGGAAACCCTTCGCGAGATACATAAACCGTCCCTCTTTCGCTTATCGCACTCAATCTGGGCGCATAACACATGCCATAAGGGCCGGACCCGACGGCATTATAAACCACAATATATATATATATATATATATATATATATATATGTCGGGTCCGAAAGCCCATCACATATCGCAATCGGCCTAAGTCCAAGGTTTATATATATGGCACGCCCCTGGCCTCCGGACCCGTCGCCACTATGAACCGCATTGTATACATTGTCGGGTCCAGCCCCCAATCGCATATCACGTATCGGCGAAGCCCGGGCCTTAGACATATTACGTGCAGCGATATGGCGAACCCCCCGAGTTATCAAATATGATATATATATTTCCGGGTCCGAAGCCCTATCGCATATCACGATTAGCGGAGCCCCAGGCTTGTGCATATTGCGATATGCGATAGGACGGACCCGGCAATATTTATAGACTCCATCATATAACTTTTGAGGTCTGGCTTGAGTGAACGGGGTGGGATTTCCTATGTTTTCATGTTTTCCAATTTTTCCGAAATTACAAAGGAATCAATCAGGTTTTCAATGTAAAGGGCGGGCCTGTGGAGTCCTAATAGTGCAATTGCGCATCAAGGCGGTGGAAGGCATGGGTCCTATGCCCTGAGAGGGAGCCGATACCCGATTGCGATGAAAGCAATCCCTCGAAAAATGTGCCAAGCCTATGGTTGAGCGGGAAATTGTATGTTGACTGTGTATCAGGGATAAATCCTTTTCACATTGGTTCCGTAGTTTTATAAAAGGAATGAAGGCAACATTCACGTTTGATTGAACATTTTTTTTCTATTGTGCACAATCATCAAGCTAATGATAGTTATCCTTACAGATGAGAAGCAAAGGACGCAGGAGGGGATTCGAAGGGCCATGCATGCAGAAGCGTTGCGTTTAAGGGTCTGGCCACAAGCGTTCCGGGTCAGAACCCCACACGTTACCTGTACATTCTGTAAGCAGAGCTATCCTGGTCTTCACTATGGGAAGGCAACAGGCAGTCACCCTTTTCACCAACATCTGTTCTCTTCCTCAGGAAAGGAATTGATCCGACCATTATGCTTTCTACATGCCAGCGGTCACGCTGATGATCCTACCTCTTTGTACTTGATTTGCATATTTGAAACAGTGGGAAGATGAAGAGGCAGGGTAGACCTAGAGTCATGGGGTGTTTGCATAAGTATTACCTCCAAAGAGGAGAAAGGGCTTTTGATTTTCAAGAACAATTTTGCTTTATCTTGAATAAGGAGGACTGTTTTGCGGGAAAAAGGAGCCTTTAGTTTCACACTCATTGTATTGTTTTGGATCAGAGTGTTGTTACTGGCATGAATGTAAATGTGATTTGTATTTATGCATATTGATGACTTACAGTTCACTATTAGTCTTGTTAAATTGAATGTGATTCATTTTCATGGTTAACTTGTGAATGGTCTCTGATTTGAAACTAAGTTAAACATCAATTGCAAGTTTTAATTCCATAGAAGAATGTGGATTCCTATATGAGTGATTGGATTGCAATTTAGCTTTAATACAGTGTTGTCCAGCTATGAATTCAGTGATTGATTCATTTGGACTTGAATCTATGCATGATGTTTAACCTTCTTTATCACTCTCCTGTTGAACATATATATGATGTTTAAACCTCTGTATTATGCTCTTGCAGGATAGATTAGGATCACTAGGACTAGATTAGAGTAGTTAGAAGTAGTATAGATAGGATTTAACACATAGAGGTTAGTTGTTTTATTTTGTTGATTTAATTGAAGTCTTCCTCCCGAAAGCAATCTTTCGACATGTTCAAACAGTTCACAGGGCCCCTTAAAACCCGTCGGAGCTAGCCATTCCAAACGAAAGCAGGTCTAATTAGGGTTGCAATCAGGTTAGTTCCCCTTGTTGGCATAGCGAACATTAGCATTGTCAACAAGTAGCAAGCAACTACAATTGTCAAACATCAGCAGCATGATTGGAGGGTGTTGCAGAGACAGTTTGGTGTCACAGTTGTGTAGCACTAGTTGGAGAGAACACCTTCCTCGCTAAGAGGGAGTGTTCGTTTTTGTAGCATCAAATGGTGTTCTAGTCTCAAGGCTTTGTGGAGAGGCTAAAATACAGTAGTTCTCCAAAACCCAGAAATCGTTTTTGGAAATTTCACCTAGAGATGGCTAAATTAAATTAATTGACCATAATTAAAAATATCCTATGTCTAACTTAGGAAAAATGGTTAATTAATAGTAATTAATTGAGAAATGTGAGAATTCTCTAGAAACTCACACAGATCGACTTAGAGATGACCTCAACCATCCATAAGTTTTAATCATGGTCATTGAAGTTTCAACTGGAGATTATAAGAAGAGGTCGATGGGCAGATGGGGAACAAACCAATGCAGATACTCAATGTTTTGGGCAGTTTGATTTTCTAGTCCAACTTCAACAGGAGAAATCGAGCAAGTAGATTGAGTAGCAGGTGGCAGAGGCGAAGCATAGCAATAGTACAGACGAGTTTCCAGTTCCAAAGAGTCAGAAATATTGATTTCTTGTAGCATCAGATGTGCTCTAAGCCTCAACATTTGCAAGAAGGCTAGGACACATGTATTCCAGAATACCCAAGAATCGTTTTGGGAAATTCCACCCGAAGACAGATTTATTAAAATAATTAATTTTTTTTAATGGATGCCTAAGTCTAAACTTAGGAAATTAAAATAATTAAAGGGTATTAATTAAACTGTGGGTGAAACTTCTAGAAGAAGATGAGGATCAAGTCAAAATGATCTGAGCCATTGATTAGAATCTAATCTGGGTCGTTAGTTACTCAACGAGAAGATTATAAGAAGAGGCTTTATGGGCATTTGGAAAACACATTGAGTGAGAGATCAAAGATCAATTTTTCTCAAGAGAGCAGCGCAGCGGTTGCGGGAGAGGTCATCGAGGAGATTTCTTGTAGTGAGGGGCAGGGATAGTTTTCCAGTTGGAGAGTTTCCTGATCTGGGATACATTGCAAGGGAGGCAGAGAGAGATCCAGAAGAGGCAGCAGAGAGCCACGATGAACAGTGTAGAGCCATGCTGAGGCAGAGCAGAGCCTGAGAGGAGATTCGAAATTTGTTGGAGAGTCAAGTTTCTAGAGCCAAAAGTCAGGGTGTAAGACTGAAAGGACAGAGAGACGAAGTTCTAGAGGCAAATCGACCAGCAAGAAGGGTGATGCAGAGCCTAGTAGCTGTGACGTTGAGATGCAGAGGCAGCGCAGAGGCAGTGCCGGGCTTGCCATCCAGAGCCTGGATCAGTATTGAATCTCCAGTGAAAATGTGAGGTATTTCTCACTAATTTCTCTGCCAGTCAGATTCTCTGTATCGGATAGCCAGTAAGGCATCCAAAGATTGTATTCAGAAACTACTACATAATAATACAAACCCTCAGTTGCTGCATCGATTTTTCCACATTGGGTTTTTCCGGGGACATTTGTCCAAAAACAATGTTGTCACTTGTGTGTGCTATTTCTTTCTTGCTCAGTACATGCTTCCACATATAATTTAATTAGTGAAGGTTGTAGTTGTATTTACTTCGATATTTACAATGTAACACAGTAAATAGCTTGCATGAATTAACAAGTAGGAGAAGTAATATAAATTTGCAGCAGTAGGGAATTTGGGTCTCCAAATTTTCACAAGAAAGAAGAGGTCAAAATTATTCTCCAAGAAGTAGCAGGGACTGCGCAGTTGCTTCAGCAAAGTAGTTCGATTGGGTTGAAGGCAAGGTCATTTTCAATTCAAGAGGCCGAGGAGATTTCCTAGAGTGTCAGAGAGAGTTTCTCAGTCAGCAATAGACAGAATGGCTTGATTTGCAAGTGTGCTGGGCTAAGCGTTTGGCATTCTGCGCAGGGGTGATGTAGGGCATGCGCAGAGCAGGTGGACGACTTGCTTTTCAGAGGCAAGCAAGTTTTGGACTGTTCGGAGAGAGGGTAAAATCCCTCAGTATATTTTTTCCAGTATTTCTCTTGGATAGAACCACCAGTTTAACGACATTTTTATTGTACTCAAAAATTTTGTTGCTGCATAATAATAAAAACCTTCACTGTTGCACCGGTTTCCCACATTGGGTTTTTCCAGGGACATTTGTCCAACAATAGCGATGACATAATTTCTTGTGTGTGCGAGCATTTCTCAGTTTCTAGCATTTTATTTCCGCAATGTTTATATCATTTTGTGAAGAAACTGCTATGTGGTTAATTCATTATTAACCAGAAAATTAATAAACAGAATAATCAGTTAGGAGCATTAATTCTAGTTGCTGCATTTCAAGGAAATTTTCACTAGTCGATGGGTTTTCTATAGCAGATTGATTTAGTGATCAAGTATAAGAAGGGAAAAACAAACAATTTGGCTGACATGCTTTCAAGGCCACACACATCAAAGATCACATATTTGCGAACTCTTATGCACATGGAGTCTTTCATCCATGATGGATAAAGAGGCATATAGAGGATGAGGATTTCAAGGAGGTGTTTCAGCAGTTGCAAAACCAAAGTCATTCGTACAATTGTGATAACACAGTTGACTACCATATCCAAAATGGATTACTCTACAGGTTAGATAAGTTACGTGTTTCTAAAGGTGACCAACTGTAGCTAATGAGGGAGGCTCACACCTCCAAGGTTGTAGGGCATTTTGGTGTAGGGAAGATAGTGATCAATTTGCAAAGATATGTGTATTGCCTCAAGATGTAAGAAGGCGTAGCTAGGTTCATAAGAGGATGCGCACTTTAATGCACTAGCAAGCCTAGTAACAGGAAACAAGGTCTATAGCATCCCTTTCCTATACTCACTTGTCCTTGGGAAAGCATTTCCATGGATTCTGTGGGAGGTTTACAAACAACCAAGAAGGGACATGACTACTTGTTCATGGTAGTCGACAAGTCTAGCAAGTTGTGTGTTTTAATGCCTAGTAAAAAGACCATCAACAGGAAAGAGGCAATAAACTTGCTCTATGGATAGGTTTGGGTGCACTTTGGGAAACCACGAAGCATTGTTTCAAACAAGTACATTTTGGACTACATTGTGGGAGAAGATGGACATGAAGTTGAGGATGTCTACAACATTCCATCCACAAACAAATGGGCAACAAAAAAAGTCAACAAGACTTTGGTGCAACGTTTCAAGGGTTACAATCAGAAAGTAACCCTTCTAGTAAGTGCCCATTTGAAACTTGTTTTGGATATTTTTCACCTTCACCTTTAGATATTGCATATGGGTAGCAAGGAGGGATGAGGGAGAATCTCACAGGGAATACCTTAAGGGCAGAAAAAATTGTTGCCAATATTATGCATATCCATCTACAAGTACAGGAGACGCTATAGAAGTCCCGGGAAAAATACAATGTCAGGCATGATCAACATAGAACATAGAAGTCATTTAAGGTGGGAGACAGAGTATGATTACAATTGAACAAGGAGACGCTGTAGGGCCCTGGTAAGAAAATCAAGGCTCTGTGAAATGGTCCCTTTGAGATACTGGAAAAAGTGAGAAATAATGCCTATAGACTTAGTCTACCCCTATATGTGCACATTTACTCAATAGTGAATGTGGAGAATATGAAACTCTATGAGCCTTCCATGATGGTTTAGGAAGAGGAGCAGGTACTACCTTCTATAGAAGATTTACGACTAGATGCTCAAGAAGAGTTAACAGAAGATTTATTTTTGTAGAAAAGATCCAGAACTACAAAACAAGGGCTGTATGAACTTTGGCAAATTGGATTGAAAGGGCAGCTTCCAAGCAAGGCTAAATGGTACTCCATGGAGAAGGTAGAGGAAAAATTTTCTCACTTCATTTACTAGAGGCTTTTGGAGACGAAAAGCCTCCCAAAATGGGGAGGTATGATCTAGATCGGATCATTATATTATTTCTCATCTTGATGCTTTCAGAGTGAAAAAAGTGGACAAATCTGTTGAGAAATGTAACTAGTATCACTCTTCATAATTGTATTTGTGTCATGATGTAATGTATTTGTCAAAAGAAAGAAAAAGAAATTTATTATAAAAAAATATATATTTATTAGCATGGGTTTCATGCTTCATTTATTTTATTTATAGATCAAAGCACCCATTGAGTACTTCTAGGGTTTATATCATGAGTCCTCGTCCTTGTCATTGTGATCTAGACCCTTCTTGGGCTTTGTATATCAAGAAAGAAATTTATTTTTGAGTCAAAAGTGTCATTTATGCCTCTATCACCAAGTCGGCCTCATTGAAGGAATTCAACCGCCTAGAAGGACTATAAATAGAAGTGCAATTTGACCTATTTGGAGATCCAATCAAGCAAATTCAATCTGCAGTTTCAGGAGAAGAAGAGTGTTAAATAACTAGAAGAAGAAGAAAAAATCTAGCAAAGGAGACACTTGTCAAGCAAGAAGAAGCCGAAAATCTTTTTTTTCTGCCACACGTGCGAGTTTATGGGTTGCTACAGGAGGGCCGAAGTTGCAAATCTGTAGTAGGGTCGACGTTTCGGTTGTAGGAGGGTCGAAACCTAAGTTTGAAGCAGAATTGAAGCATTTTGACTTGAGTTAACTTTTGGTGTTTTGCTAATCATCTTCGAAGGCTGACTTGGTGAGGTGAGGAAGGTCTATTGGTCTGGTCAAAGGTCTTGGTTATCTCATTTAATTTGGTTCTAAAATAAGAGGCGAAGTTTTTGGGATTTCCCCTAGAAGAGGGGTTTTAGTCCTGGATGAGAGCCTATATCTAGTGTCTTTGTTGATCTTCATGTTTTGATAACTACTTGATGATAAGAAGATAAAAGAAGCTAATAAGAACTTAAAGATAATCACAAGTAACTATCAAGCTATGAAAATCTTTCTGCTTTTCAGATTTTCTAACAGAATCAGCTCACAAAGCCATTTTTACCAGCAAGTCACAATTGGATAATTGGGGTCAAAATCTTCAAGAAGAAGTTGGAGGAATTAAACGGCGTTTTTTAAGTAAAACCTTTCCACTTAAGTGTTGCACCTGCTAGCACTATTCCATGCACATGCACTTTTCCAATAGTGCTAAGATTGCCACAATCTGAATTTGTATGTAAAAGTTATGCTCCCTGAAAGTTGACCTTCCTGTTTTGACCATGATGATTCAAGAGGATGTCACATTAGTCCCAATTATTTATGGAAAAGGGGCTAGCCATGTGACCATGACTAAGAAAACTCTAGAAGGATCCATACTATAACTCTAGTTAAGAGTTGAAGGAGTCTAACTTAACCACTAGTAGGCTATCGGGTTGTGTTATAACCAGGCCACTAGGAGGAAAATGGGTTCCATTCTATTCGAGTGCATTTTGTTCCATAGATGAAAAGAGTAACTATGGGTCGATAGAGAGAGAGAAAATAGAGGAGGATTTGTGCACTGTAGTAGCACACGAGGAACATGTCTCACTCCTCTGTACTCGCATTCATTTCCATTCAAAGAAAGAGAGAGCAAAGTAGCCTCACCTTTCAGTTAGGCTTTTTCCTATAAGGATTTCCTAAATCATATGTTATGTTCATTGTCATTTGTGAGTTTTATTTCATTGTTCTCTATTTTCCATATTTTATCTATTGCATGTATAAGCATAACACAATAATAAGTGAATCCCAAAATCTAAGGAGAAATTAACTCTCATAGTGTAGATTTTGGATTTTCAAATATATTTTAATAGATCTCTTCTAACCAATGTTGTTAAAAGCGCGAGCGGGATTAAATCGGCGCGGGGAACAAATCAGAAAAAATCGGAAAAATCTGGAAAAATGCGGGAAAAAATCGTTTGGTACAAAAATATTCATTTTTTTCATTTTTTTTCAATTTTTCATTATAAATCGCGTTGCCCTACCAGCCTGAGCTTTTTTTCCCAAAAAAGCGCGCTTTTTTCCCAAAAAAAGTGGCAAAAAAAATTTAACCCGCTTTTTTCTTATAAAAAGCGCGATTAAATCGGGCTAGGGAAAAACTCGTGATTTTTTGAAAAAAGTGCGATTTAATCGCGCTTTTAACAACGCTGCTTCTAACAAACTATCAAGTGTTGATTTGTGGTAACATCGAATGTGCTCTAGCCATGAAAATTGGTGGAGAGGCTAAGCCACATAAGATCTCGAAGACCCAGAAATGGTTTGGGGAAATTTCACCCAGTTGGAGAGATATTAAAGTAACTAATATTTTTAATGGGGTTCCTAAGTGTAAACTTAGGAAAATTAAAATATTAATGGGTATTAATATAAAACTGGGTGAGAATGTTCTAAATGACATTGATCAAGCCAAATATAATCTTAGCCAGACTTAATCTCGGTCGTTGAAGACTCAACATGGAGAGACACCAAGTTGATTAGTTAGTTCGATTTTCTGGAGCGGGGTTTGTTGAGAGAATCGAACCAGTGATCTGTTGCAGCGAGGGGCAGTTCGGCAGAAGGCCGAAAATACATAGCAGAGAGGCAGAGATAGTGCCAGAGAGACAACGCAGAGCCTGGAGAGGTTGACGCAGAGGCAATTGGGTGCTATGCAGAGGCCAATGTGGGTGATGCAGAGGGTCTGAGAGTTGACGCAGAGACTTTAGAGGCTAGCAGAGCTAACGCAGGGCCAAGAAGCAGCGCCGGAAGAATTTTCGTCAGGTAGACTAAGTGCTGGTGAGCCGGGAAGGGTGACGCAGTCCCTGGAATGGAAGTTGTCATAGTTGTTGTGGGATCATTCATCTGATGATTGATCAGCCGGAATATCTGTTTCCGAGGAGAGGTACTACTGCCGAGGGAATTCTATGTTGGGTGAGCCATTTTTGACACCCTAGTTGTATTCAGAAACTGCATAATAATAAAACCCTCATATCTGCTACATTGGTTTTCCCACATTGGGTTTTTCTGGGGACGATTGTCCAAAAATAACAGTGTCCCTTGTGTCTATGTCTCAGTTATTTCAGTTGTTGATCTCTATATGACTTAAGGTTGCATTTGTGTTTATTTCAGTATTTATACTAACTTGTTAATGGAATAAACAAGTAGGAGAAATTAAACTAGATAATGCAGTAGGGATTTCTAACGTGTCAGACTTAGAAATTTCAACATGGTATTAGAGCATTACAGATCACAAGAGGACTGAAGGCACTAATAGTAATCTGAAGAAGTTGTAGTAGTAGCAGCTTTCCCAAGAGACAGCGTTGTTCCAAAGCAGAAGCAGCAGAGCAGAAGTGACACAGAGGGCCTGCGTCATCATTTTGAGCTAGGAGGAGGGTCAACGCAAAGGCAGAGAGGGACAGATCAGACCTACGCAATGCCCGATCATCTTTTTTAGCCAGGAAGAATTGATGTTGTGGCCAGGAGGAGCTGATTTTGTGGTTGCTGGGATTGTGCAGAGCCTGAAAGGCTCGGTTTCTTCAGTTGTCGGGGCTTGGGGAGTTGTGGGCAGATTGTGATTGAGAAGCTGGTGGGGTGTTGTTTCTGTCAGTACAGAGCAATACCTAAGGAGACAGAACCAAGGTAGAGGTAGTCACTACCTTGACGGATTTCTAGCCAAGAAATCTAAATCCGAGTTGCAGTTGCAAGAAGGATTAGAGAGGAGCGGTTCGACATTTGGCAGGAGGATTTCCCGTAGGCAAATCAGGACTTAGAGGGAAATTTCCAGGAGGGAAGTCGAAACTCAGAGGTAGTCCAAAAGAGGAGCTGAAATGGTAGTGAACAGACTAAGGGATCAGGACAGGTTGGTCGGGGCTTCCAACTTTGTCATCTGGAAGGCTAGGATCCTGGCAGTCCTAGATCAACATCACATCAAAGACTTTGCCTTGAGAACCATGGGTATCCCGGTCGACCCAGCCGAAAATGGAAATATGAGAATGTAATGGCCAAGGCGAAGTGCATGATCCTTAACGAGGTCAAAGATCATGTCGTACCACATATTGTTGAAAATAACCCAGCAAAGGAAATGTGGGATACTTTGACGACCTTGTATCAGGGCACTTATGTGCAGCGGAAGATGCTATTGGAGAATCAGCTGCAGTCGTATCAGATGCAAAAATGAGAGTAGATAGATGTGTTCCTCCTCAAATTGCAGGAGATTCATGACCAACTTACTTCCATAAGGTCTACACCGGATCCAGAGTTCATGGTGAGGACCACCCTGAATGCAGTCTACGAGGAGTGGGAGACATTTGTCCAAGGCATTTTGGGTAGAGCTACTCTTCCAGGATGGGAGGAGATGTGGGCAGCTCTTCGCTAAGAAGAGATCAGGAGGTTACAGCTCTAGCATCTGCGGGACAGTAAGGGAAGAGGAAGAAGAAGGACATCTCCAAGGTGAAGTGCTTCCATTGTGGGGAGCTGCGACATTATGCATCCTAGTGTCCAAGGAAGAAAAACAAGGGAGAGGATTCCGACTCCAAGGCAGCTCCAACTAAGGCGGAGAAAGAAGTCGAGACTGATGACAACTATGCCATGAGTGCTCATGCACCTCTAGAGAAGAGGTGGGGAGACATCGAGTTGTAGTCAGGAGGACTACACACTAGGGCCAGGATCCTTGAGGTGCCCAAACTCTTGGATCATATCCAGCTATGGGAGCCCTTAACGACAGTAGCAGAATGACAGATGTCGGGTGGAGCAAAGTGTAGTGGAGCAGCAAGGCAGTGCTTAGGTGCAGAAATCTGAGGCAGCGCAGTGGAGGGTGCAGCAATGCGAGAGGCACAGAGTTGTATGCAGCAGCGCAGTAGCAGCAAACGAAGCACAGTATAGCAGCAGAGGCAGCTTCAGTTTCACGTGGCTTCTAGACTAACTGGGGTGTCAGTATTTGGGAGAAGTGAGTTACCTACTTCTCGGTAACTGAGTTACATTGCAGCAGTTAGCAGTGGCAGTGCTAGGGGCAGCATGGGTAAGATATTGGAGGGAGTTGCCGTAGAGTTGTAGCAGTGTAGCGTCATGGGCAGCAGTATAGGAAGCAGCAGTGCAGATGATGTGAGGCAACAAGCCTAGCATCAACACAAGTACCAGTGCGGAGGATCAGTGTGATGTTTCCTTGGTGAAGCATTACTAGAGCACATTCCTCGCTAAGAGGGAGTGTTGATTTGTGGTAGCACCGGATGTGCTCTAGCCATGAAAATTGGTGGAGAGGCTAAGGGACATAAGTCTCCAAGGCCCAGAAATGGTTTGGCGAAATTCCACCCGATTGGAGAGATATTAAAATAATTAATATTTTTAATGGGGTTCCTAAGTATAAACTTAGGAAAATTAAAATATTAATGGGTATTAATATAAAACTGGGTGAGAATGTTCTAAATGACATGGGTCAAGCCAAATCTAATCTTAGTCGTTGGTTAGGGACTTAATCTCGGTCGTTGAAGGCTCAACAGGAAAAGTATAAGAGGAGGCTTGAGGGTCAGTTGGAGAGACACCAAGTTGATCAGTGAATTCGATTTTCTAGAGCAGGGTTTGCTGAGAGAATCGAACCAGTGATCTGTTGCAGCGAGGGGCAGTTTGACACGAGGCCAAGAATACATAGCAGATAGGCAGATATAGTGCCAAAGAGATAGCGCAGAGCCTGGAGAGGCTAACGCAGAGGCAGTTGGGGCTACGCAGAGTCAACTGGGAGCTACGCAGAAGCTGAAGAGGCTAGCGTGGGTGACGCAGAG
Organism: Pinus taeda; assembly: GCA_000404065.3. Taxonomy (NCBI): domain Eukaryota; kingdom Viridiplantae; phylum Streptophyta; class Pinopsida; order Pinales; family Pinaceae; genus Pinus; species Pinus taeda. Next base: position 67,827 of record APFE031535040.1, on the reverse strand, counting down.
GGTTTGAGACCTGACGCAGAGGCTTCAGTAGCTGCACAGAGGCTAGCAGAGCTAACGCAAGGCCAAGAAGCAGCACTGGAACAATTTCTATGGGGCAGACTAAGTGCTAGTGAGCCGAAAAGGGTGACACAATCCCTGCAGAGTGACACAGAGCAGTAGAAGTTGCCATAGTTGTTGTGGGATCGTTCATCCAGTGATTGATCAACCGGAATATCTGTCTCCGAGGAGAGGTACTACTGTCGAGGGCTTTCTCTGTTGAGTGAGCCATTTCTAGCACCCTAGTTGTATTCAAAAACTGCATAATAATAAAACCCTCATATCTGTTGCACTGGTTTTCCCGCATTGGGTTTTTCTGGGGAAGATTGTCCAAAAATAACAGTGTCCCTAGTGTGTTTGTCTCAGTTATTTCAGTTGTTGATCTGTATATAAGTTAAGTTTGCATTTGTGTTTATTTCAGTATTTATATTTATAAATAACTTGTTAATGGAATAAACAAGTAGGAGAAATTGAACTAGATAAGGCAACAAGGATTTCTAATGTGTCAAACTTAGAAATTTCAACATCAAGTGGAATATCCACAGCAATTTAGTATGCATTGTTTCTCTCTCAAAAGAGTGTTATTTGACTGTACTCAAGTCAAGCAATATAACACAAGGAATTGGAAATGATCTTTCAATCTCTTTGTCTAAGGGGTGATCTATTATTTTCTCTTCTCTCTTTTTGTTTTGCAATTGCTAGAGTAGTTTTTTGTCACAAATAGATCTTGTGCTCATGCTTAAAATCCAACAATAAATTCTTGGACATATGTATTGAAAGTTTGATCTCTCTCTCTTTAAATTTCATGCACAAGGGTTTCATGCTAACATTGCACTATCTTTGCAATCTATATGCTTGAAAGAGCCAAATCGATGCCACATCAAAGCAAACAACCTGCTCAATAACTGTCGACTTGCATTTTTTTTTTACGACTGCTCTATTGTCCTAAAGCCTGGCATCTAGGATTGTTAATGTACTGGTTCAGATCTGCATGCATTTATGGTCATATCAATGATAAACATTTTTTAATAATGCTGAAGATAAGGGCTTAATGATTATGTGGTAACATCAGAAGACTTCATTTTCCCGCAACATTTGATATATATATGCAATCTGGGACAGCTCCTAAATAAATTGATTCAATCCTTAATACAACAACCTGGTTATTTAAGCAAACATCACATTGAAAATTGTTCTCTGTTTCAAGTTTATAGCACTGATATCTCAGCAGATTTTGGTGCAAGCAAGTTCTGGGAAAATTCTTTTGTTCTTTGGTTAGCCATCTGTACTATATTGTTTCATACTGTGACTTTAAGAGAAACCTTTTATGTTTGAAGTACTTTCAGCTGCATATTATCTCTGGTAAGGTTTTAAGGATCATAAGACTAACTTGAATTGCGAGATCTCATCATTTCTTTTACAGCATTGAGGCATTCACAGAGTCCTTAAATCACCTTGAATTGAATGGAAGCAAATAATGCCTAAATGACTTCACTTATGGTGAAAACATCTCATCTGCAATAGGTCTGTTCTGAGGTTTTAACCTTGGTTGATTAGCATAGGTTTGTGTTTCTCTTGCGTCTTCAGATTACACACATCAAGGTAAACGTTGCACCCAACACTGGTAACCCTTTGCTCTTGGTAAAGAGGCACACAAACTTTATTCGTTTCATAAGCTTCATAATAATCCCCACAGAGGGTCACTCTGCATATTGAACTTGTTTACAGCAGTAAATAGCTTGTGTTGATATTGCTCCAGCCTGTTATCGTCATCGTTTAAGGTCTATAATCTGCATTTTAGAATTGGTAAAGAATGTTTGGGTAAAAGCTCGGTTTATGCAAGTCTTTGCTTGAATAAAATGATATTTGAAATGCCCTAGAAACTATAATCTGCTCCCTAATCACAGTCGATTTCATAGCATAATTGCAGTAGTTGATCTTTGCCAACATTTCTATTTTGCGGTGGTTGGTTAAGTTTTTATTCAGCACAATTTCTCATGGAAATCTTTACATTACTTGTTGAATGTTACCAATATTCTTTGATATTTTCCCATATGGTATTTTTCACAATATGGTGTTCAGAATGTTTGAATATATGTGATGGCAATGCTAGTGTTGCCTTGAGCAAGTGTTTCATATCTTACACACTTAATCTTTGGGTTTGTATACATCTGGTAATGCACTATAACAATGATCTGAAATAATTGTCCAGAGGGACAGTGTCATAATGGTTATAATCTGCTCTTGAATGTTGTGACTAAATGCGCTTTCATGCAGAAAATTTCACAGCTGGTTAACCTACAGAATAATACGACTCTGTCACTGTTATATTTTGACTTGTGTTCAAAGGTATCTCCATAACGCTCTAAGTCTCATTGCCATCTTCGAACTTGTGATTATACTGGTTAAAGATTGCTCACTGTTTGCTCTGTTAACACTTATTCAGCTATTCCCTGTATCTGAATTTATATTTTAACACCTGTGAATTTAATTTAGCGATATATCATATCATGGGTAGTGACATGGTGTAGCTATTCTCTGAGTTCTGTCATCCTAGGCTTCATTGGGCATTAAATTGGTTTTATGGTGATGATGATGGAGTAAATCTATAGTTTTCATTTGCACATCTTTGCCTCGTCATTTGTTTTAGCATTCCTCATGGTGTAAATGAATACTTATGTACTTTGTGCACGATCTATGAATAATGGCCCATTTATTTTCCTCTCAGCTGCCCTGAGTCCTCAACTTGTATCAGAGATAAACCATACTGGGGGAGAGAGAATCTAAAGACCTGAAAATGATCCTCAAGGGCACTGAAATATGGTTGATTGCTTCATTATTTAGAATATTTTTGACCTGCAAACTGCCTATGCACACCTGCTTGTTGATCACAACAAGATTTCAATATGTACAGCATTATTGGCATAATAATCGCACCCTATTGGCATAATACTCCCTCCAAGACTACCTTGTTCTTAAGGCAGGCACCCAACAGAAAGTTTTCCTATACATCATTGCATGGTTAGGGTGGGTTCCATACAATGATATTAACATTGTGGTCGATGTATCCTTCTCACGTTGGCTCCTTGAACTGCAGGAATCTCTGACAGGGTTATATTAGGTGTAGATGGTTCAAACTTTTTATGTGATTCCTTCATCAAATTTCGTTTTTGGTGTTTGATTATGAGCTAAAAATATATAAAATGTGAATTATGCATGTTGTATCTGCATTAATTATCCACTTTTATTATTCAAGGCCACAAGAGTAACTTGAAGATTGACAGAGAAACATACTTAACTATTAAAATGGGAAATTAGTTAATAAATTCATAAAGTGGCAATGCAATGCAAAGTTGCAAACTCTTTGAAGTAAAAAATCTTTCATCAAATGTTTTTAGGAAAAGGTCAGAAACCTAAAGAAAAAGAACGAAAGATTCCACTGGAACTAGCATGAAGCAAAGAAACTTACAATATTAGCAGATTTGGTATATTTGCTAACTCGGGAGGAAGTTCACCTGTCAAGTTGTTATTATCCAACAATCTGCCAAAAAGAAAAGTTTCAATCTCGACAAAAAGAGTAACAACATTATTGGCTGCAAGTAATCATTCAGAAACAGATACAAATAGTTGAAAATATACTTTAGACCACTTAAGGACCAAGGTATCTCTAAAGAATCAATATTCCATGTTATTAGTCTTTCAGAATAACACTCTGTATGTTGTTCATTGTGATAATTCAAAATGAAGACCAGAACTTACAGATGAACCAAACTTTGAAGTGTGGAAAGCTCTTTTGGTATTTGACCACTGAGTGAATTGTTATTCATATGACTGCATACAAATTTACAAAATACATATTAGCAAAATTTGGAACTAAAAGGATTCGGGATTATTATATGGACTTCAATTCCTATCACGTTAACCTTGCTTTTAAAGCTGGATATTCTGTGAATTGAAGAAATTCATATTTCCAATAATCCTGCCATAATATATTACTTTACTGAAAATATTGATTGTAATCACAAAGAACTCACAAGTGCTTGGTTTTATTCAGCTTTGCGAAGGACTTTGGTACAGGCCCCTCTATTTTGTTCTGATCAATTTGTATTCGGTCCAAATTGGAAAGATTACCGAGCTCTTCAGGCAATGGACCTGATAGATTGTTTCCATTCAGAAGCCTATAACATACCACAAGGAATAGTCAAATATTAGAGTATTCATAAGAGGAAAAGATAGAAAAACATGGTAAGGAAACAACAATTTCTGAACTTTTTCTCTGAATTCAGTACTACCTGGTTTGAAATAGACTGCATGCATTAATTCGTAAAGTGTCTATCCAATATTCCTACTGTTCATTAATGCCATTTATAACCACTAACATCACAGCTAGTCTACATATAGCAATTCTTGCATTTATATAAAAAAATATATTTGTGTGGCATATCAATATACTATGATTTTCATGGGGACGGGTTTCCTGTCCTTATATTCAGAATTTTCATCGTCTCCCACTAAAACAGACAAGAGGGGAAGGAGATTTTATAATCTTAGAAGTTATTTCAAAGCCAAGGAAATAAGTGAAATTGGAGTTTGTGAAATAAACAAGTAAATTTGGAGTCTAGGAACCAAGATCTGATAGCAGATATAATGATTCACCTACAATTACAAACAGAATGCAAATATTAGAATACATATGGGGCATCTATATGATAGCTACATATGCATGAACCACGTGTATTGCACTAGCATGCATACTGGCTAATACCAGAAAATGTCTAAGTTTAGGGTAATGAATTGATTATCAAAATAAATTCTTATCTCACCGGAATATAATGATGGTACTTGATATGTGTACCACCCTTATATACATATATATGATCAAAAAAAATTAATTTAATTTACAATTATTTGATAAAATAAAAAAAAATTAAAATTATAAATAAAGTAAATTGATTTAATTAAAAAATAAACCCTAATTAAACTAATCAAATTAATCCTACGTAGCCTATCTTTTAAAAAGGTAAACCTACTAAATCAAATCTATAAAAATCAAATAAGGTTCAAGGGCATGCAGAGTTCCACGTAACAAGGACAGAGACACAGATACGGGAAAGGGAAGAAAGGCGGTCATTCAGAGAAATACAAGGGGAAGGGGGTGCGACTGAGAAGGGAGCTTTTGGGCCTTTGGAATGAAGTGCAAGGAGGAGGAGGAGGAATTTACTATAGGGAGTCATAGATTGAGGGAAGCCTTGATTGTTCTTGAAGCTTTTGGGCACGAGAGCCAAATTACTTCAAATTTTGAAGTACTTTGGAGCTGGGTACCAAGCTTGTGCCCAATTTGGCAGGGAGGTTTTGGCCTTTTGGTAACGGGAGCAAATTGGATACTACAAGAACAAGGGATCGACTTCAAACTCAGAAGCCAGGTATGTAGTTGTGTATTTAATTGGTAAATTCCACTCTAAAATTTCACTATTTGTATTATTAGCATCAATTTCCATAATTTTCCAAATTCAGTACCTCACAAATTGGTATCAGAGCTAGTTTGAACTTTCGGGACCTTAGGGAATTAAAATTTTAAAAGTAGGGTTTTATATTTCTCGTTGCTTTTACAAAATCCTTTTGACCTCCATCTTCAGACCTGTACGTTTTGAAGAGAACTGACTACATGAAGTCGTTATATTTTTATTTTCAAACCCTCTGCACATGTTAAAACCCTAAATCCTCTTCAGCAAAATAAGGTTTTCGGGTGATTGAAGATGAATTAATGTCGGGCATCGATAAACTTGACATTGATGCACAGCAGAAGGAAGTTTCTGGTTGTTGGGCACCTTCTTCTGCTTATTACAAATAAACCCATTTTTATTGTTTAAAGGAGAAGCCACAATATGCTTTTCATTTATATATATTTGGGAGTTTTAATTCCATTGATTTAAAGTTTGTTCGGCATTGGAAATCTATGTTAAGTGCATATAGCCCTGTCCATTCTATTAGATAAATGAATTTATAAGGATGTATGTCTATTTTGACTGAATCCTCTTCATTTGCATTTCCTGAACATGTTTCTCAAATTTAATACCAGCTTGGTATAGTTCCTGTTGACCCTGCCGCCCGCACCTACCTACCAGTTAGCGAGAAAAGCCTTCAACCCCACAAGGTGTGGTTGGTGGCAGGGAACTCAGAGGAGGGGCTGTCACACTGATCCCAACTCTCTCCGTTTGAGCTATCTCCTAGGCTAGCTAAGGGGGGTGGTCCCTAATGAAAAGTTAAGCTAAAAACAAAGATGTGAGTTTCTAGGAGAATTTGTTAGAGTTAAATAGATTGTTTATTTAAGATTTATAAACACACCTGATATGAGCAATAGCCATAAATACATAAGATAAGCATGAAATACATAAACAACCAGTGCCTTCAAAGCATTGCTCTCTAAGAAATGAATTTTTATTTTATTTTATTTTTTATTTGCTTAGGAACGAAGTCAAATGCTTTCACATGAAAGAAGAAAATATGCGATAATTTTTCAAGATAGAAAATAAGCAAAGGGCTCAAGAAACCCCCTCTTGAATAAATCTTTTGATGTCTTATGAGATTGTTAGCTTGAACAACTTGTGGGACCTTTGATATCCTTGGAGGTGACTATTCCAGCCGAAGAAGTCCTCACACTCCAATAGAGTTGGCAACCTGTCCTTAAATAACAAATGCCTACAAACCAATTGTTAGTGCAAAAGAGACTTGGCATATAGAGGCCAAGTTGAGCTTGTCATTGAACCGACAATGACAAGCTACAACGAGAGCACAAAATATACCAAGCCCAGAGGAGATTTGAGATAGCTGCAAATCTCTCCTCCCTAGACAATAATGCCTTCAGGCAAATGCACAAAGAGAAACAACTAGATAGCAAACGTAAAATCAAATGAATAATAACATCAAACGACACAGGTATACCTCATCAACCAAAGCATGCGCCACAAAAGAAGCCAGTAACCCCAAAGACTTTTATTTATTTATATGAAAGACGGGTACAAAATCCAGCAGAGTTTCGGCAAGCCCAACAGCTCGTTCTATGATGATACAATAAGAGCCCAAGGCTCCCATAAATAGAGAAATGGGAGGAGATCCCAATGCCAAGAGACAATGACAAGTGTAGCTTGATGACAATCCCAATGTAAAAACGAAATTGTACAAGTGGCTGATATGACTGTCCAATTGCTGGAGATAACTGCTATTGCTGATCCCTAACTGGCTATTATGAAAATCTGCGTGAATATATTGATAACCTGTGCGTGTCTCACTGCTGCCACGTGTTTCCAAACTGCTGTAGGTTGCATCCTTCACTGGCAGTGTATCCCTGTGTAGATGCTGCGTATTGGCTGCCTCTAAACTGCTGTAGCTTGGCTGCCAACGTGCACATAATCTGCTCATACGTGGAGTTGTCTCTTTGATTGGCAGCGTAAATATCTTTTCAAAAATCTGCGGTGTAATATGATGTTGCTACGTTGGAGTTTCCCTTGCTGCGTGGAACCTTCTTTTCCCTTTGCGTTGAATTTTTAATGGCATGTGCATAAATCTGTTTTGATTGCCTCCTACGTAGACTATATGATTGAGGTGGGGTCCAATCCCCACCCACTTTATTAAAGTTTAAACTTCAGATTTATATTCCATCACATTTAATCCATAACATTTGAATTATATCAAGGTGAGCTTTTGGCCATACGTATGAACTCAACGTGGGCCCAGTTTGACTTTGACTTGGCTTGTAATTGAGCTAACGCCTTTTTGGTGGGCCCTATGTAACTGCCACATCACCTTTGACTTTCTGTTTGACTTCCATGTCAAAATTTGACTTATTTTGACTTTGGAAAAATTTATAAATTTTTCCAATTATTCATTTTTTTGAATTTTTTCTTCATTTTTGCTACTATCACTTGAAAAGTCGGCTTTTGAGAGAATCTGAGTCATTTTTTGACCCCCAAAGTAGGCTCTAGGAGAATGCTGGGCCTCTGAGGATGAATTTCGAGTGGTCATACGCCCCAGACATTTCCTAAGGCCACTTATTTATGCCATTACATAGAAAATAATTAAAAAATCCCTTTTTGCGGGAAATTTTTAACTATTAAAAAATCCTACTTAGACCTAGCCAAATTCCACGAAACTTTACGTGTGATCTAGTATGGTAATATACATCGACCCTAGACACTAAGATGTGTCAGGGGCTCAATCTTCAAACCGTCACCTCGGCTCTGGGGTGTGCACGAGTGAAAAAATCCAGAGAATTATCCCCCTCTGAAAAAGAAAGGAAACGAAAGGGATAATTCACCGGATAAAAAAAACACTCCAAGGTGTACTCGTTTGCTGATCGAGTCCCACATCCTAGGCCTATTACAAATTCAAGAAAATCATACTAGCATCACTTATTACAATTCCCCGTAGGGTGTGGAATCTGGGTACAGAGAAGAAATATGATGAGAAGATAGAAGGAGAGTTAAAAAACTCTGTTGACTGATGACATCTGATGGTACAAGTGTCTTCGGGATCATCCTTGGGCATGGAGTCGTCAAATAATCGTCAGGTGCTACTCCAGCAGTCAACAAGATCCATATGCTTGTCAAATGCAAGTGAAGCAATCCATTACTAAAAACACTTTTCCAAGACCAAATTTGTGAATGAGTTAGCTCTCTTGTGATGTACATGCCACTGATATATCAGACTTATGATGCAGAGATAACAGTCACCTAAACTTGTGAATTTATGTCAAATGAATAATGCGCAATTTGTCCAATAGTTAGTTATGGAACTTAGGAAACTTTTTGATGTTTTTAGTGCATTCAAGCTATATTTTTTTTACCACTGTTATGAATTTATATTCTTGCTTTAGCAAACAATGAGGAAAGAGGGTTTAGAGATCAAACCCTTGGGCCTTAGGCCTAGAAGAAGCCTGCCCAATTTGCCCAAAATTTTCCTAGTAGCTATGATACCTGTAAGGACAAAAACTTTGCCAAATTCTCTGCAAAACACACCAATTGTTAGCTCAGAAAATTTAATGATCAAATCAGAGATGGAAGAGGGCAAGTGAGGCAAGGCTAGGGCAATGGGAGAGGGCCTAGAGGGGGCTGCAAAGGCCTAGTAGGCCTGTGGCTAAGGTCAAGGATCAAAGGAGGCCACAACATGCCTTCTAAAGGCTGCGGCCAAGGGAGAAGGGCTCACAAGAGGTTGCCGCAAGCCCCAGAGGGGCTGCGGCAAAGGGCTAGAATCCCTTAGAGCTTGATGACAGGGGTAAGGAGAGGGAGCCGAAGGGAAAAAGGAGGGAGACGAAGGGATAAGGAGGTAGGGAAAGAGTGTCCTTGCGACAGACGTTGGAGGGCTGGCTGAGAGGAGGGAAGGCTAGCAAATGAGAGAAGAGGAGGGATGGAGGGATAGAAGGAGGTCGTAAGCCCTGCGGCTAGGCCTAAAGGCCTAAAAAGGTTGATGGGGCCCACGACAAGGAAGAAGAGGCCAGATTTGGCCTGCGGCTAGGCCTGGAAGGGTAGATGGCGAGGATGGAGGGCCACGCTGGGCCTGGAGGACCTAAAAAAATTTGCAAACATTCGCCAAAATGTGAATTAGCTTCAAAACTTCAAATTTGTCCAATTTCCTGCAAAATGTCTTGATGTTGGCCCTGCAAAAAAAATTTAGACACTAGATCTTACCCTCAAAGGCCTAGATTTAGCTCCAACCCAACAAATCTTTTTGAATCTCAGCTGCACAAATGAAAATATAAGTGCCCAAAACCCCAATCTATACAAAATTGAAAAATAAATTCCCAAACCCCAACTCATAAACAAGGGTTAGAAAAATTATTTACAAAATATACAATGCTTGAAAAGATTTTTGAAGAATAATTTTTATAGAAATGAAAATGGCTTGATGTATTTCGAAAGATAGATGTTAACCAAAACCTTCGCAAAGTAAAAAAATCACATAAATTTCTTGAAGCCCAAACAAGGTTGACTTGTGCCTACAGTTTGTGAACTTGAAGCCCAAGGGCCGTATATATTTCTTAAGAAAAAATATCTAGACTATACAATGAATCAAATCACCTAAGATAAGCCCAAAACGTACCAATAAAATGTTCATATCATTGACAAATGAAATAACAATTCATATAATATTGATGCACAATATGGGAAAGCACATACCCAACGTGTACCATAGATGAATGAGACAATGACACCATGAAATGAACCCCAAAGTCTTTTATTATGGATTTCAACCGTTCCCAGCGAAACAGTGGCTTCACACCAGCCTTACAAAATCACATTTAGACCAAAGTCACTATCATTGTGTCTTGAGAAGCAAATGGCTTCTAATTTATAGATAAATCCTCAAGTGGAAAATAGCGGTTAGTTGGCTTGATCTTGTTAAACTTGGCAACTAGGGCCAAACTCCATGTGGGTCATCTTATTAATGGAGGCTGATATTTTTCTTGGATCCCTCTCATCGAGAGGTGTAGGACTGATCTAAAGATCATTTGATTCCGATAAGTATTCATGGAGATATGAATTTATTTGTGTTATGGGACAATTCGTCAAGGTCGGCCAACAACCAAATAAACCCCACTTGTGCTCAATGTTTTAGTATAAATAGAAGAGGACTTTAAGTCATTTGTCACTCACTCACTCTTGTGATCTCTCTTCATCTTGTTTTGGGTTTGATGAAGATAAGATCTAGAGGGAGTGCCCTAGGATGTACGCTGCCCTAAGATAACATGCCCTAGATCTAAATGCAGTCATGGGAGAATAGGCTCTACGTTGCTCTAATTGAGAAGCCTAATGCAACCATGGAAGAAGCCCTTCTGTTATCATAAAGAAACACCTATGCTGACATGGAAATAAAGTCTACGCTGCCCTAATGAAGATCAAGCTTCAGCGATGGAGAAACTTATACGCTTCCCTAATGAAGATCAAGCTTCAACCATGGAGAAACTTATACGCTGCCCTAAATTACAGTCACGGAGAAGCCCTAGACACAGTGAAGGAAGGAGCCTAATTGAGACCTATACGCTGTCCTAAAAGGGTTCTAACCACTGTACAGTAGAGCCCTAATCCGCTGATCAAAGAAGTCTCCTTATATGCAATAAATGAAGTTATCTAGCCACAGGTAAAGGAGATGCCTAGCCTCAGTTTGATAAGAGATCTATCAGCTATCTAAGGGAACATCTATACGCTACAAAAGAAGTCCTAAAGAACCCTCCGCGCAGTCCTAGGAGGAGACATCAAGCTGTAGTTCATGCCCTAGCCACAGTTGGGATGTGCCCTATCCACTGTTTGGAGGAAGGCTCTAATCCGTATTTGAGGAAGCCTGACCCACAGCTAAGGAGAGCTCAAATCTACTGTCTAAAGAGGAGCCCTAATCTGCTGTCAAGCCACTGTAAAGTGCAGCCATAATCCGCAACATATGAAGGACAATGAAGCCCTAGCCGCAGCAAGAGGAGCCCTCATCATAGCATATAGAAGGTAACAACAAGATAAATAAGGCAGTCTTAAGTAACTATAGCCTAGTTGCTCTGCTAGGCTGTAAGCCATAGCAAGCAGCTAATGCTGATATACATTTGCAGCAAAGAGGACATTGTTTGATAATAGCCATAGAAGTATTGCAGCAGCATGATGTAGCAACAAGGTATTGCTGCATGATGGAGCAATTGAATTATTGCAGCAACATGATGTAGCAACAAGGTATTGGAGCATGATGGAGCAACTGAAGTATTGCAGCATGATGGAGCAACTGAAGTATTGCAGCAGCATGATGTAGCAACAAGGTATTGCAGCATAATGGAGCAACTAAAGTATTGTAGTAGCACGATGTAGCAACAAGGTATTGCAACATGATGATGATGTATTGAGTATGCCTTGAGTGTATGATTGGGTGAAACACAATGACAGGTGCAACTGATGATGAAGTGTAACATAGCAGTCATTGAGTACAGATCAGTGATGGTGCAACATTGAGTGCAGATCAACGATGAGTACAACATTGGGTGAGGAACCGTGATAAGAGCAGCTCAATGATTGGAGCAACACAGTGATAGGAGCAGCAACATGAAGTGCATAGCATGGTCATTAGGTCCAGCACTGTGATGATAAGTACAACATGGTGCAACACAGTGAGGTGCAGCAAGTGGACGAGATGCAACACTATGATAGGTGAAGGAGTCACCTTGGAGAATCAGTTGAAGCAGCATGTCTTCAACTGATCTCATGTAGATATAGAAAGCCAAGTCAAAGTGTTGACTTCTGTTGTAAATGTACTCTCTCTTTCTCTCTCTGCTGAACTATTGAAGAACATAGAAGAATAATTGATCAAGGGTTTCCCCACATTGGGGTTTATCCCTGGCTAGCGCCACATCTTGTGTCCTCTTGTCTTGGCTTGTCTTTTGCAATTTATGTTTATGTTCTATCTGCAGTTTACTTTAATGCTGATGTGATTGCTAATCTAGAAAAGATATTGAGCTAACTATAAAATTGAAATAAATTGCTCTAAGCAAGAGAACATACCAAAATAAACATGGTATCAGAGCTGAGGTGAAGACAATGCCCAAGCAAGAGTGAAAGAGCAATCACCGAAGACAGTTGGGAAAGGACAAAAGGATTAGTGGATTCCTCATCCCTCTTTAAATTCACCGAGGGTGAAGTCAAAGCAGAGAATATTATCAGAATGACGCAACAAAAGTTTCTGATGGCCTACCTAAAGATCACTTCATTAGGAAGTCTGAATCTAAGGGTGGAAGGAAAGGCAGATGCCTTGGTTGCAATAAGTTCGGCCATTATGCGAGGGAGTGTCCAAATGGCAGAGACACATCTCTTGATGAAGATGCAGGTCATCAAGGAAATGGCCGATTCTTCAAAGAAAGCAAGGAACCCTAGGTATGAAGAATCAAATGTTGTTTTTGATAAGACAAAGAAGCATTATCTTGTATTGGCCCTCTCCTTCAGATTCTTTGGGAATTTGGCTTATTGATCGTAGTGCTTCAAGGCATCTCATCGGATAGAAGGGTGCTCTCTCGAATTTGGTAGAGATGGAAACAATCGTTGGATTATACTTGGAGTCGATGCCACCTATCTCGGAAAAGGTGTAGGGAATGTTACCCCTCAATTGAATGAGGGTAACTCTATTCATTTACAAGAATGTCTTTTATGTACCTAATCGCAAGAAGAACTTGGTGTCCATCTCGGAAATGGAAGTCAAAGGTTTCAGGGTGGCATTCATCGATGGAAATGTACGTGTTAAAAAATATAATTTTCAAAGATGCTTTTTCTCATGGGTTCAGGGTTGGCAATTTGTATCAAGTTGCAGGATGGTCCATTGGGGATCATGTCAATTGACATATCACATCTATAACACTGGAGGTCTACCTTTGGGGCCCTACCCGATGTGAGTCAGATGGTGATAGGGATGCCTAAATTCAAGAAGAGCATGAAGGTACATGTCTGAGATGTATGGAAGGAAAATCTTATAAGGGGACCATTCCCCTCTTGCAGCAGGTCCATAGGTTTGGAACAACCCGAGGAGTTTGAGATTCATGATCAAGATTCTCACGTATGCAGGTGGAAGAAAGCCCTCTATGGCTTGAAGCAAAATTCTCCAGGCGTAGTATGAGAGGATTGATCGCTGTCAGATGAAGCTGAGATTCACTAAGAGTGAAGCTGATCCAAACCATTGTTTGAAGGTTGTGGATGATAGACCTCTCATACTAGCACCTTCTGAGGACGACCTATTTCAAACAGGTGCAAACCCTCTCACTTGCAGAAGTAAGAGGGAGTTGGATTCCAGATGTGGAATGGTAAACTGCAAGCCTGTGACTACCTCGAGGATCTTAACTTTCAAAAGTTATATGGTGATGATGCTGGACCAGATTTGGGAATTGCCTTTGAGTTCCATAAAATCATTTGCATTGATGTTCTTGGTGAACTTCCGTCTGGACATACGTTTTGTAATTAGCATGGTGAGCTCATATTTGGTTGAGCCTCACTAGATTGGTGCTAAGAATCTTCTGAGATATCTTTGGGGCACAATCTCTCATGGATTGAGATACACTGCCGAAAATATGAAATTGCATGATTATTCGAATGCTGACTGGGCAGGCAGTGTGGAGGATCACTACAGCACTTCTCAGTGTTGGTTCTCTTTGGATTTTGCTTTGATATCATGGATGAGCAAGAAGCAAAAGTCGGTTGCTATAAGCACCGTCGAGATCGAATACATAGCTACAAGTATGATCTCGTGTGAAGCTGCATGGTTGCAAAAGCTCTTTAGTGAGTTGTTTGTACACATGATGAATACCAATGTTATTCTCTGTGACAATGAGAGGGGGGATTCGTTTATTGAGGAATCTCGTATTCGATGATTACTCCAGCAGATAGACATCAGATACTGCCTTATCTGGGATATGGTAAGTTGATGAGTGAGGAGGCTCCATCACATTGAGATTGATGTATAGGTCGCAAACATTTTGTCAAAGCCCCAGGGAAATGTCAAATATGTGACTTTCCCGAACGACTTGGAGTCGTTGAGAGACCCTCTTATGAGGGTCGAGTATGATGTATTGAGCTCTGGGAGCTCCGGGGGGGCGCGAGGTACTTGTTGGAGCGACATGTGACCGCAGAGTGACTCACCATCCCCTGGTGGTGCACTATGTACAGGGTAAAAGGTTCAACCTTCCCTTGTGACACCCGGTGGCGACTGTGGAACAGGATGATTGGTTCTCATGTGGGCCAGGATGATTCGTTCTCCGTGGCGACTGTGGAACAAGATGATTAGTTCTCCTGTAGGCCAGGATGATTAGTTCTCCGTGGCATCCACTGACCAGGATGATTTGTTCTCCTGTGGACAGGCATTGATTAGTTTCTCCTGCGAGGCAATCGTACCCATGCAGTCTGGACTCGAGGGAAAAAAGTACCTTCTCATCTGATCAATGGTAGGGAAATGAGGATAGGGACCATAGTAGTACTATTGATGGATGCGTTGTTGTATTTACCGTACTCCCTATGTTAGGATGACCTCCATTGATCTGGGATCAATGAAACTGATTTGGGATCAGTATGAGTGGTTTGAGACACTCTCTTGTGATATTGATCTGGGATCAATAAAACTGACTTCGGGTCAGTAAGAGTGATGTGACACACTCTCTTCATATAAAACTGACTTTTGGTCAGTAGAGAATGGTATGAGACATTCTCGATCAATTCTTCTTCTTCATGGTTCAGCAGAGCAGAGCAGAGCTAAGTAGAGCAGAGAAAAGCAGAGCAGAGCAGTGCAGGGCATTGATGGCAGAGATAGTACAGTCGGACATATGGATCAACGGATGGAGTTTTGTGGAAAATGTGGCAATAAGTTAGCTTAACAATTAAATAAATGGAGAAAAATAAATATCCATACATGCTCAAATGATGTGAAAATGAGGTGGAAATTCATCTAAAGGTCAAAGTTGAGCTACCAAGTGATGTGGACTCCACATAAGCCACAAATTAAGAAAATTGAATTTTTTGTGGAAAAGACAATGAGTTCCAATGACAAGATCTGTGATTTGAGGAACTTAACTTGAGCTTCAAGGAGATATCATGAGTTGACTTGAGATTGGATTAGAGATTACTTGAGTGAGGTGGAGAGTGGTCTCCTACCTCTCCACTTCACTCTCACACATGTCCTCTCATCTAATTCGAGCTCCCTCATCAAGGATTGCGTGGGCCTCTAATGGAGAAATTGAGTTGCCACTTGGGAAATTTGAATTTGCATGAAGGAGCCTTGGGATTGTCACATATTTGTCTTGGGATTGTCACCATTTGCCTTGGGATTGGGTTCCAAACTGATATAGAATAGGGCTATGGGCTCTCACTATGTAATCGATTGTTTACAAGCTATTGTGCTTGGGAAGGCTTTGCTCTTATTTACACTTGTTTTCAATTGCAATAAAAGATTTTGGGGTTCATTCATGAGTTGTTGTTTCATTGGAGTTTGATGATTGGTTCACTATTGGTATAATTTCCTTTGCTCATGCTTTGATTTATTTTATTTCCATGCGCTCTTGTAGATTTGTTAATGTAAAACTATCTTGCATTGATAATTGATTTAGGAGTATGCTCTAGGTGTAGAAATCTCTAGCTATTTTCCAATAAATTTCTAGAGTTTTCTTATCATTGCTTATTTGCTAAATCTATATGGGACTAATATTGTATTGAAGTTTTGTAGAGGAAAATCTTGTTGGATCAAATATCAAGCGTTAGGGGGAGTCTTTGGAGAGACCAACCCACTCTTTGCAGGGATTTTCTTGGACATAGCTTGTATACAAGCAAATACTTCTTAATCTAAATCTCTTTAAAAAGTTGTACTTTCATTGATTTATTTAGCTATTTAAGAGCATTTCTCAAACTAGACAAGTGATGGAGCTCACTTCCATCACTTGATTTGGTTTTGTATATTATTTTGTATCATAATTACATGCTCTTTTACTCTAAATTTGTCTTAGTTTTGCAACCGATAGTTGGAGTTTTGACACAAGTGCCTTGAGGAAAGACTATTGAACTCTAAGTAGTTTTCTTGTAGTACATCTCAAGCATCCATGATTTAGTTCGAGAAGGCCATTGACACTAGGAGTTGCAAATAAGGATAGGTCATGGGCCTTTGTAGAGATTCTAATTTTCAGATTTTAGAAAATCTTCATTGGCCTTTGAGGTTGCTATTGTTGGAGGGCTATTATAGCTATTTCTAACTCCAAATCTTGTACTATTTCCCTTCATTTTTTGGGCAGCCCTCTAAGAGGCTTTAACTCCATTGTAATATAATAATAAAAAATCTCTTTTTTTTTTGTGGGAGTTTGGGTTTTACCCAATGCATCCTTTCTCCTCTTTTAGAAGGGGGATTTTGTGTGTGTGGATTAATTTTGCATCTTTTCTAACTTTCCTTTTTAGCTCATTTTGCATGCTTTTAAAATTAACACAATCTCACCATCACATTTCAATTTCTAAGTTAAATTTTGCTACAAGTTTCACGTGATGCTTTGCATTTCATTCTTGCTTTGAAGTACAAGTTGATATTTTGCTTTAGAGCAACTCATTTCTTACAAGAAAGTATTTGGAGTTAGGTGGCAAGTTTAATTTAGTTGCTTAACGATTTGCTTTTTTTGGGATACAATTGCCTCACTATAGGCTCATTTATTATCTTGTTCACTTATTTTCCAAGTATACTTTACAAGCAATCATTCACTTTTCTCTAGCTTCATCTCATTTTCCATTGCTATAAGTGTATGGTTTGTGGCATTTTCTTGCAGCAATTTACAATTTGCTTATGAAGCTTATGTTTATGTGTCTTGAACAATTTTGAAGTTATATCATTATGAGCACTTTCATTTACTTGAGGCAATTTCTCTTTTGCAAAACAAACTTACTTGCATCACCTTAATTCATTTTCAAGCTAATTTCTTTTTCCAATTGAAGTAACATTTGCAATTTACTTGAACACTATCTCATTTCCATTATATTGAAGCATTGAAAATCTCTTGTGGGAAAACTTACTTGCATAGCATTTAGGCATTTTAGCACAGTTTGCATTTTAATTCAATTAACCTCTAAGTATAAGCTTGGTTGATAGACACCATAGGGAAAAGACTTGGAAAATTCTTCCAATTGGTACGAAGTAAGATAAAGAGTCTGTGACCCTGCAGTTATGAAGGTGGCTTGTCTCCTTGTAGGAATGAATGCACATGCTGGCTAGTAAGACTCGGGGGAAGGGTATCGTTAACGACATCATCGTGTCCTCAACCCCTTTCTTACAGTTACTCCAATTTTTGCTCTTTGGCAAGAATTCAAGAGGAAGATCTCTAACTTAGAATAGGCATTTAGCTTTATATTTAACCACGATATTTGCATCTAACCTTAATTAAGTGCATTTCATATTAATTCACTTTACTTTTCAAGCTATCTTATTTGCAATCCATTTATATGCTTGTCATGATGAAGATGCTTTTTTGTTTTTGAATTGATTATTTTGTAATATCTCATTTGGGCAAGTACCATATCTTGCATTTTGCAAGTGAAGTTTTAGCTTATTTGATTTTTGCAAGTTGTTTCATATTGCTTCTTTTCATGCTTTAGAATCGTGAATGGTTATATTTTGAAAGCATTTCGTTAAAAGCAATTTTATATCTTGCAAGTGATATCATCTTATTCTAACATATTTGATTGACAGGATTACTTATGAGCAAGTGTTATTTATTTTGAAGGGATATTGAAGGCAATGGTTTTACATGTTCATCTTTTATTTATGTGTTGATGGTTATTGAAGTATATTTCATTTCATATTGCTCGTCATATTTGCTCATAATCTCAAGTATTCCAAATTGACCATAACATCTCCTAGAAACCTCACATCACTTTTTATTTAGCTTTCCATTTAGGGACCACCCCCTTAGCTTTCCTAGGAAAGAGCTTAAACAGAGAGAGAGTTCGTAAGAGGTGACAACCCCATCTCTGAAACTTGCCACCAACCACACTTTGTGAGGTTAAGGGCTTTTTTCACTAACTTAGGTGTGTGTTCTAGGTGAAAATAACAGGCAAGATCAAAGAACGCGACTCTGATACCATTATAACTACTACCCACTAAAAGTTAACGACGCCTAGGAGAGAATTTTCTCTTGTTCATCTCTTCTAGCCGACAAATAACAACCCCTGAGAGCCACCTAGTAGCTAATGTGACTTGCCATTTATATCTCCGCCACCTGCATCAGTCATATGTCCCCTCACCATTTGTTAAGATCACATGTTGAAATGTAGGCTTATGGTCAAAAGGTACTTTATTCATTTTTCATTTTGGTGCTTATGCTTGTTTGTATTTTGGGCATTTGGCATGGATTGTGGGGTGACTTGGAAGAAAGAAGGGTCTTAGCCGTAGTCTTCTTCCCTCATCTTAAATGTGGGGTTAATTTTCTATCCTAGTCTAGCGGGCCCGCCTCTAATGGCTTATCGCTTTAGGAAGGGGCACTACTTGGGAATCCATGATTGAGATAGTGTGTTCCATCTATCCCTTTTCCATACTTTTCACTCCCTTTCACACATTATGTTGCCTTATTGCACCTCCCTTCTTCAGGTCCACTTGGCCATGGGTCCACTGGGATTTAGCACACCACCTCCCCTTTTCCACATATCTAGGTCGAGCCTAGAAATGTTGTCCCGGGAGGTTGATGCAGCTAAAAGAAAGGAAAAATCATATAATGCCCACAAGCAAGAAACAAATGAAAGAAAATTATAAAATGCAAAGATGGCCGAGACATTAATATTAACACTTGGGAAAAAGCGAGGCATGAGCTCTATCCCTTATCATTATGGCCATCACCCGGTTCTTGGGGCCAATGTTGTCCTAACACACCATAGAAAGGAACCTTTGCATGTCCCAACCCCTGGTGGGCAATGAACTGCCCCGCCACTAAGGGAGTAATCACTAATACACATCATTCAAAGCAGTGATGATAATATTGACGAGATATCGTCGATAATCGAAAATATTACGATATTTTGGCTCTCGAAAATATCGCGATATTTCCAAGATATTGCTGATATCTCGGCAGAATATCGCGCGACGATAGAAAATATCGCTGAGCAGGCTAGGCCACGACTAGAAAAAGGGAAATTTGTCTTTTTTTCTTCATTTCTATTTCTGAGTGTTGGAGAAGGAAGGGGAAGAGTTTTGTGGTGGTTGTCAAGGAGGGGTTGAGGATCAAACAACAATTATTACCACCAAGTAAGATTTTTTTGTGGATCAAAGATTGAAGGACAGTGAGACAAACTTCATTTCTTCCATTAACAGGTATGTTCTTAAAAATCCTTATGTTAATGATTTTTTCATAGATTTAGGGTTATGCTTGCTTGCCTCTTTGCCTACCAACATTTTGTTTTTTTGTTTTTTGTTTTTTTTTTTTTTTCGATTTGCTATGATTTTCATGCCTATGAGCCAATGCAAGGGTTTTATCCATATTTGGACAACAAACTTCATTTTTTTTTTCAACTTTCTTATGCACCCTCTTATTGCCATTTTTCATTCACATTGCAAAATGCAAATAATGTAGTAATTTTTTTAAATGAGGTGGTTAATACTTATTATTTTTTGTGTTGGGGGGTTTAATGCCAATTTTTTGTTTTTTTTTGTGCCCTAGGTTTGAATTAGTTCACTACAAATGCTAATATGCGAAAAGCCTTGGACCCATTTTGGGAGTATGGGGAGCCTGTTGGTGGGGCAAATCGGGCATATAGATCATGCAAATTGTGTGGGACCAAGATGTCAGGAGGGGTTACGCGATTGAAATACCATCTAGCTAGACTCCCTGCACATGATGCAGATGTAATGCCTTGTATGGTTTCTATTGTGGAGGTTATACAAAAAGCTCTTGAAGCAATTGCTGAACAAGACAGAAAGATAGTTGCTAGGGAGAGGGCACTTGTCTCAAATAGATAGCTGCTAGTTTTATTTGTTTTGCTACATATAAGTTTATAGCTCATGATGACGAAATACTTTTATATATGTGATGTTATTTTGTTTGAGTCCTTGATTGAACAATTATCAGGGATCAGTAGGATATGTGATGTTATTTTGTTTGAGTCCTTGATTGGACAATTATCAGGGATTAGCAGGGTTTGGTATCGCCTTTGAATTTTGATGTATAATTTCTATTTGACATCATATATATCAATGCTTTCTTCATATTTATGTGCCATTGTGTTAGTTCATGTTGTTATTGCTTTATATGTTTAAAAATCTGAAAAATCCGAATATATTATGCATTTTTTATGCTTGTCGATATTTGCCAATATTTTCGTTGATATTGCCGATAAGATTTTTTCTGGACCCTCGCCAATATTTTGCCGATACCGATATTATCAACACTGATTCAAAGCATGCTTTCATTTTCTAAAGTTTCAAGTAGTAAAATAAAGCAAAATCAAGAAAAAGCAAAAGGCAATAAGAGGTGTGGAAAAATAAAGGTAGGGGTAACACATGCATCCACAATTGCTCCCTCCTCACATTTGTATACCCATAATGTGGATTTCCTCATTATTGCTATCCCTTTAGCCATGGCATTTGGCCTTGAGACCCCTCTCACTTGGCGGTTGGAAACACGTAAAGGGTTGTCTTTTAGCCACTCCTACATAGGGAGGTAACACCATTATGTGACGAAGGCCCCAATTTTGGAAGAGGAACCTTGTATGAAGTGTCACATTGCCCATTACTTGCAAGCTTGGTTTACTTGATGCAAAAATGTTTATATGTACGTAATGCCATAAGTCGCAGTGCTGGATATTGTGTGTGATTGGAAGGTGGTTTCATTATATGTGTTGGGCAACTTAACTAGGTCCCATGTCCACCAGAGGATCATATTGACACCCATTGGTGATGCGTTGAGAGCCATGACTCTTATCACTTGCAAAGCATCACTCCCTTCCATGGGCACCTACAACGGCCGCTACAGTTTGCACTTTGCCCCATATTTTTCATGAGATGATGCACTTGGACTAGTGTGCCCCAACTGGCTTAGTTATGATCACATAGTTTGACAGCTGATCCAAGGCCTAGATGAGGTTTTTCTCACCCCTTGAGACATGGGAGGGCTTGCACCATCCTTAGAGCCCTTAATGATGGAGTAGAACCAGGCTATTTCATCACTAGGATACCCATGAGACTAGCTTTTGTGCCCCAAATCCAAAACGACCTAGGGGCCAACCCCTAGATCATGATTTTTGGAGCCCTTTACACTCACTTTGGCACTGGAGGAGCCCAATGCATGCCCTAGAAGGGCCTATACATGCATGGCATCAACTTTTCAGCCTCTTTGTGGGTGAATTCTTATGCTTACACATTGGTTACTAAGTCGACATGTGACCTAGAGTGTTTTCACATTACTTTATGACTTAGGAGGGGCTTCTTGCTCTAATTAGAGTTAATAGGACATGCATAAATAAGAGATCACTAATTTGTGATGAAACATCATCATCACTTGGGGTTTAGGCCACCTTAGAGAGACTCACACTTGTTCTTTGCTTGGATTCTTGGATGATTGGATGTATTTTAATATTTGGAGCTGGATTTTGGAAATCTTTTGGAGCTATTCTTGGCCTAATGGATGTAGTTTCTTGCTAAATTGTCTTGTAAGTGCTATATTGTTGAAGGTCTTTTCTTTTTATGTCTAATGTATGGAATGAGTAGTTCTAATCTATGCTACATTGTGCCCTAAATTTTGTTAAGTATCTATTGAATGCTAGTTAGAAGAAAATTGCATGCATTATTCATACATGACATTGTAAGTATTATCATAGTGGTGAAACTCTTTGAAGATCTTCCCATAAATTCTATTATTCTTTGAGTGGATAAATTCCTGAAATTTGAGCCCATGAAGCACGACTCTTATAAGACCCGTGAGAATCCGTGGGTCTTGACAGGTTTTATAGCAAGATGGGTCACTCGCGTGGAACCCGCAGTTCTTACTCATACCCGTGAAGACCCTCACTAAACTTGTCTACCCACATTAAACTTGCATTGAACCCACATAAGACCCGTGAAGACCCTCAAAATTCGATTTATTTTTATTTTATGTTTCATATTTTAAGTTTTTTGTATTTTGCCGAGTCTTATACTATGAAAATTTCTACAAAATTTCTATTGTGGTGACAGGAATTAATTCTTCTCACTGTAAAATTAATTATGCAGTTTATTGCTATGACAACAACGAATTAATCACATTGCAATCTTCACAAATAAAATATTGCGGAAAGTAAAAGTGCTGGAAACTAAGAAATTCTAGCACACACACGAAAATTGTGACACTGTTATTTTTGGACAAACGTCCTCGGAAAAACCCAATGTGGGAAAACTAGTTGCAATAACTGAGGGTTTATATTATTATTATGCACCAAATATTCGTAGTACATAAAATGTCACCAAACTAGCGATTCTACCCAAGAGAAATACTGGTAAGAATATATTGAGGGATTTTACCCTCTCTCTGAACAATCTCGACCCCTGACTGCCTCTGGAAAGCAAGCTGTCCACTTGCTTTGCACAGGCCCTGTGTCACCATAGCGCAAACCCTCTCACGCTTAGCCTAGAACTGTTGCCAATCAAGTCGTCTTGCCAGCTGCTAACTGGGAAGATGCTTTTTCGGCCCTTTGGAAAATATTCTCGGCCTCTGGAACTGAAAACATCCTCCCCTTTAGCGAAATCGAGCTTCTCTACTGAAGCAATTGCGCAGTCCTTGCGCTGCTTCTTGGAGAAAATTTCGACCTCCTCTTTCTGACTCACCAGAACTAGAAAACTTCCTCTAGATCACTGCTGACCTCCCTTGCCACCTGCTACTCGCCTCTTGGCTGAATCTCCACTACTGAATCACTCCTACAACTAGGAATTTGAACTTCCTGGGCAACTAAGTATCTGCACTAGCGTGTCCTCCATCTACCCATCGACCTCTTCGTATAATCTCCAGTTGGGACTCCAACGACCACGATTAAACCTTAATCGATGGTTGAGATCAGCTCCAAGTCGATCTGTGTGAGTTTCTAGATAATTCACACCATTCTCAATTAATTCCTATTAATTAACCACTTTTCCTAAGTTAGACTTAGGAAATTTCTAACGATGGTCAATTAATTTAATTGAGCCATCTCTAGATAGAATTTCTAGAAACGATTTCTGGGTTTTGGAGAACTCTTGTGTTTTAGCCTCTCCACCAAGTCTCGAGACTAGAACACCATCCAATGCTACAAAAACTAACATATACGAGTCTTATATGGGTCGTTCCTGAGTCTTATATGGGTCACTGAGTCAATAGCCAGAAGAGTCTTATATGAGTACGAGTCGTGCAACATTGATTTGAGCTAGTATATCAAATTTCAGCCTCCTTAGGAGCAAGATTGGCTAATCTTTGAGATCCATGACTCCATATACCTAAGGGACAAGGCACTAGTCCAAGTCTTTGGTCATCAATCTTACTTTTATCCATTTTCTCTCTCTAAAAATTTGGTCCTTCCAAGGATAGAGGAGAACCTAGGGCTTGGTGAGAATTTCTAGGGAGAAGGGTTTTTCGTAGTTTGAGAGCCTAAACATCAAGTTGACTTGGTTTTCCACAAAATCTCTTAATTTGTTGGGCATCCACTCAAATTTCGTCCATAAATTCTCTTGCCCTAGGTGTTTTCCCTAGGAGGAAAATCCTAATCTTCATTCTCTCAACTTAAGGACTTTCTTGAGGGTTTCATTAGCCTTGGAATAACTAATTTTCATTGTAAGAAACCCTTTCACTTTGGTCTTGACCTTGAGAACACTTATTTTCATTGAAAATCTCAAAATCCTAGGTCTTGAACCTTGTTTTCTAAGGCTTTTCTATGAGAGAGTTTTGCTTCTTTGAAGCCTTAAACCATTATTGATCTTGTCTCTTGAATGAGCTCTAGCAAGAGCACTTTGTGCCTTATACTTAGCATATCTATTTTGAGTGATCTCCCTCCTACTAGGACTCATCCCATCGGTGAATTTCCATAAAGAATAGGGGGTTTTGGCTGATGTGACATTGGGCCTATTACCCACCACTAGTGGGTGACCCCATTTTCTCCTAGATTTATCTTCAACCGACAACCAACAACCCATGACAACCACCAGCTTAGCTGATGTCCTGCTAGATGTCCCCTCACCCATTTGTTGAGATCACATGTTTGAAGGTGGGTCATCCAATCCTAAAAGTATGATTTTTCATTATGTAATGAGGTGCTTATGCTTGTTTTTCTTGGGCATGCTTGGGTATGGAATCTGAGTTATTGGGTGACTTGGAAGGAGGAAGGGTTTTGGCTGTAGTCCTTTTCCCTTACCTTAACTAGGGGGTTAATTCGCAACCCTAGTCCCGTGGGATCTTCCCTACTGGCTTATAGCTTTAAGATGGGCACTACTTGGGAAGCCCCGATTTTGGTTCTGTGGTCCTGTTTTCCCTTTCTACATATTTCACTCCCCTCTGCACATTACATGCCCTATTTCATCATTCTCCCTGTTTGGGTCCACAATGCTTTGGTACGCCCCTCCCCTTGTCCAAATGTCTGGGTCAGGCCTGGAACGATGCCCCAGAGGTTGATGCAGCTAAAAGAAAAAGATAAAATCATAATATAGCCACGTACAAAAGGAAATAATACCACAAAATGCAAAAGATGACCGGGACAATCAAATTTAGTTCATGGGCAAAAGCTAAACATGAGCTCGACCCCTTATCATTATGACCATTACCCTGGTTACTGGGGTCCTTATGAGTGCCCCTTGCATCATTAAGGAACCCATGTATATCCCATTGTTAATTTTAGGTATGTTCTATGCTGATAGCAAATGTACTTCAATTTTCTGTATTAGCTCAATATCAATTCCAGATTAGCAATCACATTTAGCATGATGGTAAAATGTAGATAGAACATAAACATAAATTGCAGAAGGGAAGCCAAGACAAGAGGACACAAGATGCGGTGCCAGCCAGGGACAAACCCCAATGTGGGGAAACCCTTGATCAATTCTTCTTATGTTCTTCAATAGTTCAACAAAGAGAGAGAGAGAGAGTACATATACATCAGTAGTCAACACTTTGACTTGTCAAAATAAGAGCAAAGATCTTCTCTAAGAAGATGTCCCATGAGGTAGCTGATCTGAACACAGGTGAGTCCATCACCTTGCTGTACCTATCACTGTACTGCACCATCATACCATGTCTATCATCACTGTGCTGCACCATGCTGCACCATCACTGAGCTGTACCTCATCATGCTGTACCCAACACGCTGCTCTTCATCATCATGTTGTACTATTCATCATGCTGCACTATGCATCATGCTGCACTATGCATCATTTTGCTGCACCACTGTCACTGTCCACTATGCTGCACCATTCACTGCTGTACCCATCACCATGCATTATGCTGCATTATGATTGCTGTACCCATCACTATGCAGTATGCTGCACTATGACTGTTGTACTTCAATACGTTCATGCTGCTGTACCTTATTACTATGCTGTCCCATCATATCATATTGCTGCACCCTATCATTATGCTATCCCATCATATCATATTGCTGCACCCTATCACAATGCTGTCAATGCTACACGATTAGGCCTGTAGTTAATGCAGCTAGGGCTACGTATCTTCAGCTGAGAGTGGACCTCCTTTATTGCGGATAGGGCTAGATGAAAGCCTCTTCAAACCAGAGTATAAGCGTCCCTTCTTGCTGTGTGTACTGCAGATAGGAGACTAGATTTTCGATGACAATGTTTAGCATAAGGATGACAGCGTATAGTTTAGGCATCCCTTCCATGACAGCATATAGGATTTAGGTTCCATAACAGCGTGTAGGAATAGGCTCATTTCATGACAACATATAGGATTTAGGTTCCATAACAGTGTATAGGAATTAGGCTTATTTCATGACAACATGTTATATACAAAAGGAGGTACCCAAGGGAATAATGTAATAATGGGATGGACCATAGTAATAAATAAGGTGGTTAACCCGTATCATGTAAGGGACCACAAGTAGTTAGTAATAATGTAATGGGCCCATGGTATTAGATAGATGGTATTGAGGGAACGATGGTAATGACCCATGGTATTGTATGTATGAGGCCTACATAGAGGCTAGAGACTCCCCATTGAGAGTTGTCAAGGATTATTGTATGAACAGGCATATGGCTTGTGGAGTGTTCTCCTTTCTTAAGGAGTGAATGTATGGTGTTGCCCTACCTTAAGGGTTTGATCAATAAAGTGAATCATTTCTATCTATATTCATATCTTGTTATTTATTGGGTTTATTTGTATTCTCATATATTTTTGGGTTAGATCTATAACAAGTGGTATTAGAGCTATATTTAGATCTATATTCAGAGCTATAAAGAAGCATTTCTATCTATATTCAGATCTTGTTATTTCTGGGTTTATTTGCGTTGTCTTATATTTTCATATCAGATCCATAACAAGTGGTATCAGAGCACTTTCTTGGGCAAAAGTGGAGAACTTTTTTTTTTTTTTGCAGGAATTTTCTAGGGTGGCGAGTTTGCAGATCATATCTGTACATTTTGGTGCAAAACCTGGAAAATCTAATTGCAGATCTAGATTCTTTGTGAAAAAATACCCGATTTCAAAAAAAAATCGGCCGAATCGGAGTCCGGATGAAGGAGATATCACTAATGTAAAAATTAGTGGTGTTGCAGACATTTTTTCAGGGCAGCGAGTTTGCGGCGTAGATTTGTATGTTTTGGGGCAAAATCTGCAAAATCTAATTGTAGATCTGGATTCTTTGTGAAAAATACCCGATTTCAAAAAAAAAAAAATTAGTCGAATCGGAGTCCGGATGAGGGAAATCAACTCTTTTTTCAGAATTTTTGGTGACGACAAGAGAGTTGCAGCGTAGATCTGAAATTCTAGTGCCTGGATCGGGATTTCTATCACATGGGCAGATGCAAAATGGTTGTTCCATTTCCGAAAATAGGTCATAAATAGGGATTCTGAGCAATATTGACTAAATTGTGACAATTTCAAATTTTCGCCAAGTAAGTGATTTTTTTTTTCAAAACCCTCTTCATGGCGGTTCTATATTTTTAAGGAAAAGATAATGGTCCTACTATTGAAGAATTCATAAAATATTTTAAGAAAAACCATCCGAAATATTGGAGAAATTTCCTATGGCTTTATTCGAAAGAAGAGGCTGCCATATGGTGGAACTCAATTGACATCAAGCAGTTGACCAAACTTTCAGATGCCGAATTTGAAAGAGTCCTTTTAGACAAATGGTCTCGAGTTAGAAAAAAGGAGAATGAGACACGTAAGGGGTTATTTCCTATTGGTATATCCTTATTGCAGGTTCATGGATTGATTCAGAAGGAGAAAATCATTGTGTCTATAATCCTAGTTGCAAGCATAATTTTATCAATGTTAATGTGGCAAACAAATTGCAAGTGCCAGCAAAACACATTGAAAACGCACAGGTTGATGATGAGGATGTTCAAGTTTATAAAGATTTGAAAATTTCTATGGACAAGTATGTATTGCATTTTGATTTTTATGCTTCAGATATGGCTAATGAGGATGTTGTTTTGGGATACCCGTGGATGGAATCGGTGGGTACTATAAATATTAATGTGCAGAAGAAATTCCTGAAGCTCTGGTATAAAAAGAAGAAAATTACATTATGGGATATTTCCATCAATAAACAGGTAGAGTCCACAGAGGCTGAAGCAAAAGATGTTCTAGGGACTGACATATCAGAGGATGAGCCATTGATGATCGACAATCAAACACAAACAGAGGCTGAAGCAGAAAAGGCTACAGGTGTTGATACATCAGATGAGGGCTCAGTGGTTGAAGTAATATTGAAAAATAAGACACCACAGCAGGCACCACAACATGCACCAGATAACAGTCAGGCTCCAGTAAGGGGTGAATTAAAGAAAAAGACACTGTGGGTTAAAACTTCAACATATCATCATTCATATCACCCGGCGAGAAAACAACCAACAAGACGCCAACGAATTAGCCACAAGGACAACAACCCTCGAATGACAGATAGAGAGGAGCGAAGATCCACCTACTACACATCAACACAAAAGAGTTGCCAAGGTCAACTTCTATCTCAAGTGAGCGAGGCACCAGCGAGATCGAGGGTTCACCTTTCTCTTGGATGGCTAGATGTACATGCATGGTACCAGTGGACTACTCCTTTGAGTAGATCTTATTATTTGTGTTCTTCCCATGTTGCAGGGACGAAACATGTTAAGGGGGGTGGAATGTTATATACCCGGGGGGGATAATATGGGGTACAAAGGGAGGTACCCAAGGGAATAATGTAATAATGGGATGGGCCATAGTAATAAATAAGGTGGTTAACCCGTATCATGTAAGGGACCACAAGTAGTTAATAATAATGTAAGGGGCCCATGGTATTAGTTGATGGTATGAGGAAACCATGGTAATGATGCATGGTATTGTAGGTATGAGGCCTATATAGAGGCTAGAGACTCCCCATTGAGAGGTGTCAAGGATTATTGTATGAACAGGCATATGGCTTGTGGAGTGTTCTCCTTCCTTAAGGAGTGAATGTATGTTGTTGCCCTACCTTA
The DNA here is from genome assembly GCA_000404065.3 of Pinus taeda. Taxonomy (NCBI): domain Eukaryota; kingdom Viridiplantae; phylum Streptophyta; class Pinopsida; order Pinales; family Pinaceae; genus Pinus; species Pinus taeda. The sequence continues at coordinate 38,655 of APFE031535040.1, read as the reverse complement.
AGGGTTTGATCAATAAAGAAGCATCTCTATCTATTTCTATCTTCTTATTTCTTGGGTTTATTTGTATTATCATATATTTTTGTATCAGATCTATAACACAACATATAGGATTTAGGTTCCATAACAGTGTATAGGAATTAGGCTCATTTCATGACAACGTATAGGATTTAGGTTCCATAACACCGTATAGGAATCAGGCTCATTTCATGACGTCATATAGGATTTAGGTTCCATAACAGCGTATAAGAATTGGGCTCATTTCATGACAACATATAGGATTTAGGTTCCATAACAACATATAGGAATTAGGCTCATTTCATGACAACGTATAGGATTCTCTATTAGGACAACTTAGATGCTTCTCCATGATCTTCCATAGACTGCGTTAGGACTTTCATTTTAGGGCAGTGTAGATGCTTAGGCACTCATCTAATGGTAGCATATAGTCTCAGTGACTCTTCCTTCCACTAAGACCCAAACGAGTGGAGAGGAAGAGATCACAAGAGAAAATGTAAGTTACTCAAATGACTAACAAGCCATCTCCTTTAATACTAAAACGTTGAGCACAGGTGGGGGCAATTTGGTTGCTGGCTGACCTTGACGAATTGTCCCATAACACAAATAAATTCAGATCTCCATGAATTCTTATCGAAATCGGATGGTCTTTAGATCAATCCTACACCTCTCAATGAGAGGAGTCCAAGAAAAATATCAGCTGCCATGAATAGGAAGACCCACCTGGAGTTTGGCCCTAGTTGCCAATTTTAACACTCTTTCTCAACTAGGGAGAACTCCATCTGCTAATCCATCTACCAGATTGTACTATCTCTACCATCAGTGCCCTACACTGCTCTGCTTTGCTGAACTATGAAGAAGAAGAAGTGATCGAAATATGATCCTCTACTGACCCGAAGTCAGTCCCATATAAAAGAGAGTGTCTCATACCACTCTTACTGACCCATAGATGGTTCCAATAAAGAGAGTGTGTCAAAACACTCTTAGTGACCCGAAGTCAGTTCCAAATAAAGAGAGTGTATCATACCACTCTTACTGATCCAAAATCAGTTCCAAAAGAGAGTGATTTATATCACTCTTACTGACCCAAAGTTAGTTCCAATTGATCCCAGATCAGTATCATCCTTGCATAGGGAGTACGCTAGTAACACGATGCATCCATCGATACTGCTATGGTCCCTATCCTCATTTCGCTATTCATTGGTCAGATGAGAGGTACTTCACATGAGTCCTAGACTGCATGGGTAGGATGTCTCAACAGGAGAAGGATGAACCACTCATCTTGCCTACATGTCGCTAGGGGTATCCCAGGGGAAGGCTGAACCACTCACCTTGTACACAACAAATCACTAGGGGAAGGCTAAACCACTCACCCTATGACTGTGTCTCGACAGGAGAAGAATGAACCACTTATCTTGCCTACATAGCAGACCACTAGGCGAAGGTTGAAACATTCATCCTATGGTTTCTCATCGCTCCACGATGTACCCTTAAGCCCCCCGAAGCTCCTAGAGCTCAATGTCCATATCATACAGGACCCTTAAGAGAGAGTCTCTCCACGACTGCTAGTCGTTCTCAAAAAGTCAAGAATTTGACCTTTCCCAGGGGCTTTGACAGAATGTTGTCGAACTGCACATCAGTCCCAATGCGATGGAGCCTTCTTGTGCCTCGATGTACCATATCCCAGATAAAGTGGTACTTGATGTCTATATGTTGGGAGTGATCATAGAACATGAGATTCCTCAATAATCGAATCCCCCTTTGGTTGTCATAGGAGATCACAGTGGTATTCAACATGTGTCCAAACAACTCACTGAAGAGCTTCCTCAACCAGGCAGCGTCACACAAGGAAATACTCGTAGCTATGTATTCGGTCTCAGCGGTGCTCAAAGCAACTGACTTCTGCTTCCCGCTCACCTAAGATATCGAAGCAGAACCCAAAGAGAACATTGCGTGCCCAATCAACATCAAAATAATCATGCAACTTCACATTCCCGGTAGTGTATCTCAATCCATGAGAGATTGTGCCCTGAAGATATCTCAAATGATTCTTGGCACCAATCCAGTGAGGCTCAACCATATGTGAGCTCAACATGCTAACTGCAAATCATATATCCGGACGGGAGTTCACCAAGAACATCAATGCTAGTATGAGTTTATGAAACTCAGAGGCATTTCCCAAATCAGGTCCGACGTCACTACCGCATAACTTCTTAAAGTTAGGCTTCATTGAGGTGGTCACGGGCTTGCAGTTCATCATTCCAAATACGGAATCCAACTCACTCTTACTTTTGCAAATGAGAGGGTTTGCACCTGTCAGAAAGAGGTCGTCCACATAAAGTACCAGTATGAGAGGTTTATCATTTTCAACCTTAAAGTAAAGGTTCGGATCGGCTTCACTTCTAGTGAATCTCAGCTTCATCAGATAGCTATCAATTCTCTCATATCACGCGGGGGGTGTTTGCTCTAAGACATAGAGAGCTTTCTTCCACTTGATACTTGAAATTCCCAATCATGAATCTCAAACCCCTCAGGTTGTTCCACATCTGATGTCTTGCTACATGAGGGGAATGGTCCCCTTGTAAGTTTTCCTTCGGTGCATCTCGGACATGTACCTTCATGCTCTTCTTGAATTTAGGCATCCCTGTCACCATTTGATTCACATCGAGTAGGGTCTTACAATGAAGATGAGTAGCCCGTCGGGGCCATTGAAGAGGTGTCACACAACATGGTCCCCAATGGACTTCCTGCAACTTGATACAAATTGCCAATCCCTGAACTCAAAAGCACCTTAAAATTAATTTTTTAAACACGTACCTTTCCATTGATGAATGCCACCTTGAAACCTTTCTATTGCCAAAATGGACACCAGGTTCTTCTTGAGATCATTTTCATATACCCTGATCTAATTGAAGAGTAACGTTCCCTACTCCCTTTACGGGATAGGTGGTATCGTGTCCAAGAATAATCTCCAAGTTGTTTCCTTCTCTCTCAGATTAGAGAGAACTTCCTTGTGTCCTGTGAAGTGCCTTGAAGCACCATTATCAATATACCACTTTTCCAAAGTGTCCGGAGGAGAGGTAGTGAAGAGGGCTGAACTCCTCTTACTTATCCGAAACAACATTTGATTCTTCATACCTGAAGATCCTTGCTTTCTTGAAGAGTTGGCCATTTCCCAGATGACCTGCATTCCTTTTTCCCTTGCCATTGTACCTGTCATTCCTTTGATCATTGAAGATGCCCCTGGAATGATTGTTACCATTATCAAGTGATGTGTCCCTTCTAATCAGACACTCCTTCGCATAATGGCCAAACTTATTGTAAGCAAGGCATCTGCCTTTCCTTCCACCCTTAGTGTACTTGTTCTTTGTAGTTGGTGCATTTTTTGAAGGCTCCGGGATTTTACCCTTTATGTAATCCAACACTTCTTGCTCTTCCAATGTCAGATTCAAAGACATCTCCCATCCATGATAGACTTTTCATGGAGCTTGACTTCAGCCGGGAAGAGAGATGAGGAACCCATTGAGCCTTTCACCTTGTCCAACCATCTTTGGTGGTTGCTCTTTCACTCTTCCTTGGGCTTTGTCTTCGCCTCACCTCTGATACCATGTTAATTTTAGGTATGTTCTATGCTAATAACAAATTTGCTTCAATTTTCCATATTAGCTCAATATCAATTCCAGATTAGCAATCACATTTAACATGATAGTAAAATGTAGATAGAACATAAACATAAATCGTAGAAGACAAGCCAAGACAAGAGGACACAAGATGTAGTGCCAGCGAGGGACAAACCCCAATGTGGGGAAACCCTTGATCAATTCTTCTTATGTTCTTCAATAGTTCATCAAAGAGAGAGAGAGTATATACATCAGAAGTCAGCACTTTGACTTGTCAAAATAAGAGCATAGATCTTCTCTAAGAAGATGTCACATGAGATAGCTGATCTGAACACAGGTGATTCCATCACGTTGCTGTACCTATCACTGTGCCGAACCATCATACCATGTCCATCATCACTGTGTTGCACCATGTTGCTCCATTACCATGTCCATCATCACTGTGCTGCACCATGCTGCACTGTCACCATGCCCATCACTATGCTGCACCATGTTGCGACATCACCATGTCCATCATCACTGTGCTGCACCATGCTGTACCATTACCATGTCCATCATCACTGTGCTGCACCATGTTGCACCATCACCATGTCCATAATCATTGTGTTGCACCATGCTGCACCATCACTGTGCTGTATCTCAGCACGCTGCTCTTCATCATCATGTGTACTATTCATCGTGCTGCACTATGCATCATGCTGCCCTATGCATCATTGTGCTGCACCACTGTCACTATGCACTATGCTGCACCATTCACTGTTGTACCCATCACTGTGCACTATGCTGCACTATGACTACTGTACTTCAGTACATTCATGCTGCTGTACTCTATTGCTATGCTGTCCCATCATATCATATTGCTGCACCCTATCACTATGTTGTCCCATCATATCATATTGCTGCACCCTATCATAATGTTGTTAATGCTACAGGATGAGGCCTGTAGTTAGTGCAGCTAGCGTTGCATATCTTTAGCTGAGAGTGGACCTCCTTTATTGTGGATATGGCTAGATGAAAGCCTCTTCAAACCAGAGTATAAGTGTCCCTTCTTGTTGCGTGTATTGCAGCTAGGAGACTAGATCCTCCATGACAACGTTTAGCATAAGGATGACAACGTATAGTTTAGGGATCCCTTCCATGATAGTGTATATGATTTAGGTTCCATAACAAGGTATAGGAATAGGCTCATTTCATGACAGCATATAGGATTTAGGTTCCATAACAACGTTTAGGAATTAGGCTCATTTCATGACAACATATAGGATTTAGGTTCCATAACAACATATAGGAATTAGTCTCATTTCATGACAACATATAGGATTTAGGTTCCATAACAACGTATAGGAATTAGGCTCATTTCATGACTGCATATAAGATTTAGGTTCCATAACAGCGTATAGGAATTAGGCTCATTTCATGACAACATATAGGATTTAGGTTCCATAACAACATATAGGAATTAGGCTCATTTCATGACAATGTATAAGATTCTCTTTTAGGACAATGTAGATGCTTCTCCATGATCTTCCATAGACTGCGTTAGGACTTTCATGTTAGGGCAGCATAGATGCATGGGGCACTCATTCTATGGCATCGTATACTCATAGTGACTCTTCCTTCCACTAAGACCCAAACGAGTGGAGAGGAAGAGATCACAAGAGAAAATGTAAGTTACTCTAATGACTAACAAGCCACCTCCTTTTCTACTAAAACGTTGAGCACAAGTGGGGGCAATTTGGTTGCTGGGCGACCTTGACGAATTGTCCCATAACACAAATAAATTCATATCTCCATGAATACTTATCGGAATCGGATGATCTTTAGATCAATCCTACACCTCTCGATGAGAGGAATCCATGAAAAATATTAGTTGCCATGAATAAGAAGACCCACATGGAGTTTGGCCCTAGTTGCCAATTTTAACACCCAACCCCTAGTGAGCAATGAACTGCCTCACCTTAAGGGGGTAATCTATGCTATATCATACACATCATGCTCTCATCCCCTTGAGCTCCAAGCAGTAAAATAAAACAAAAATTAGTAAAAGGCAAAAGGCAAATGAAGAGGGGTGGAAAAACAAAGGTCGGGGTAACTCATGTACCACGACTGCTTCCTCCTACATTTATACACCCAAATATGTGGACATCCCTAATCATTACCACCTTTGAATCCATGGCATTCGACCTTGAGACCCTTATGTCCCAATCCACCTCATCATTATTTGTTGAAATTTCTAAGTCTGACACATAAGAAATCCCTACTGCATTATCTGGTTTATTTTCTCCTACTTGTTCTTTTCATTAACAAGTTATTTATAAATATAAATACCGAAAATAAACACAAATGCAGCGTTAACACATATACAAATCAACAATTGAAATAACTGAGACAATCACACAAGGGACACTGTTATTTTTGGACAATCGTCCTCGGAAAAACCCAATGCGGGAAAACCAGTGCGACAAATATGAGGGTTTTATTATTATGCAATTTCTAAATACAACCAGGGTGCTAGAAATGGCTCACCCAATAGAGAATGCCCTTGATAGAAGTACCTCTCCTCAAAGACAGATATTCCGGCTGATCAGTCATCGGATGATCGATCCCACAACAACTACGACAACTTCTTAGCTGGACAACGAAAGTTGTTCCAAACCTCTCCACTGCTCCGCATCACTCTGCTAAGTACTGCGTCACCCTCTTAGCTCTAGTTTGCCCCACGAAAATCTCCAGCACTGCCTTTTGGCCCTGCATCAGCTTTGCCTAGCCTCTGCGCAACCGCTGCTTCCTCTGCGTCAACCACTTGGCTCTCTGCTTCAACCCTTTGGCCCTCTGCGTCACCCACACTGGCTTCCTCAGCCGCTACATAAGTCCCAACTGCTTCTGCGTCAGCGTTTCCAGGCTTTGCGTTGTCTCTCTGGCACTATCTCTGCCTCTCTGCTATGTATTCTCAACCTCCTGCTGAATTGCCCCTCGCTGCAACAGATCATTGGTTTGATTCTCTCAGTAAACCTCGCTCCAAAAAATCGAACTGATTGATCAATTAGGTGTATCTTCAACTGACCCTCAAGCCTCCTCTTACACTTTTCCTGTTGAGTCTTCAATGGTTGAGATTAAGTCCCTAATCAACGGCTAAGATTAGATTTGGCTTGATCCTTGTCATTTAGAGCTTTCTCACCCATATTATATTAATACACATTAATATTTTAATTTTCCTAAGTTTATACTTAGGAACCCCATTAAAAATATTAAATATTTTAATATCTCTCCATCCCAGTGGAATTTTCCCAAACGATTTCTGGGTCTTGGAGATTTTATGTGCCTTAGCCTCTCTACCAATGGCTAGAGCACATTCGATGCTGCCAAAAATCAACACTCCCTCTTAGCGAGGAATGTGCTCTAGTAATGCTTCACCATAGAAACATCACACTGATCTTCCGCATCGGTACCTGCGCTGATGCTTGGTCTGTTGCCTCACATCCCCTGGACAACTGTTTCCTGTACTGCTGCCCATGACACTGCCACTGCCACTGCTAACTGCTAACCGCTGCACTGCAACTTAGTTACCGAGAAGTAGGTAACTGACCTCCCCAAAATGCTAACATCCCAGTCTGTATGGAAGCCTCGTGATGCTGAAGCTGCCTCTGTTGCTAACTCGTGCTCCTTCTGCTGCCACTGCGCTGCTGCAAACACCTCTGTGCCTCTTGCACTGCTGCAACCTCTGCTACGCTGCTACAGACTTCTGCACTCTAGCCTTGCCTTGCTACTCCACCACATTTTGCTCCACCCGAAATCTGTCATCATGCTACTATCGTTAAGGGCTACTGTAGTTGGATGTGATCCAAGAGTTTGGGCACCTCATGGATCCTGCCCGTAGTATGTAGTCCTCCTGACTCCAACTCGATGTCTCCCCACCTCTTCTCTAGAGGCGCATGAGCACTCATGGCACAATCATCATCAGTCTCGATCTCCTTCTCCATCGCAGCTGGAGTTACCTTTGAATCGGAAGCCTCTCCCTTGTTTTTCTTCCAAGGACACTGGGATGCATAATGTCCAAGCTCCCCACAATGGAAGCACTTAACCTTGGAGATGTCCTTCTTCTTCCTCTTCCCTTGTTGTCTCGCAGATGCTAGAGCCGCATCTTGCTCCTCCTCTTTCTTGATTCGACTTCCCTTGCCACTACTCCCTGCCTTGGTCGTCCTCCTTATCTCTTCTTGGCGAAGAGCTGCCCACATCTCCTCCCAATCAGGAGGAGTAGTCTTGCCCAAAATACTTTGGACAAATGTTTCCCACTCCTCGGAGACTGCATTCAGGGCAGTCCTAACCATAAATTCTAGATCTAGTGTAGACCCCACGGAAGTAAGCTGGTCGCGAAGCTGTTGCAACCTGAGAAGGAATGGATCTATCTGCTCTCCCTTCTGCATTTGATACGACCACAACTGATTCTCCAATAGCATCTTCCGCTGCATGGAAGTGCCCTGATACAAGGTCTTCAAAGTATCCCACATTTCCTTTGTTGTGTTCTTTTTAGCAATATGTGGTATGACATGATCTTTGATCCCGTCTAGGATCATGCACTTTGCCTTCGCCGTTGCATCCTCATACTTCTCATTCTCAGCTGGGTCGACCGGGATAGCCATGGTTCTCAAGGCAAAGTCCTTGATGCGATGTCGATCCAGGACTGCTAGGATCCTAGCCTTCTAGATGACAAAGTTGGAAGCCCCATCCAACCTGTCCTGATCCCTTAGTCCATTCACTGCCATTTTAGCTCCTCTTTTGGACTCCCTCTGAGTTTCGACTTCCCTCCTAGAAATCTCCCTCTAAGTCTTGATTTCCCTCCTAGAAATCCTTTGGCCAACTATTGAACCGCTCCTCTCCAATCCTCCTTGCAACTGCAACTCGGATTTGGATTTCTTGGCTAGAAATCTGTCAAGGTAGAGACTCCCTCTACCTTGGTTCTGTCTCCTTGGGTAATGTTCTACACTGACAGAAACAACACCCCACCAGCTTCTCAATCACAATCTGCCCACAGTTCCCCATGCCTCGACAACTAAAGAAACTGAGCCTTCTAGGCTCTGCGCAATCTCGACAACGACAGAATTTGCTCCTCCTGGCCACAACGTCGATCTTTCCTGGCTGGGAAAGATGACCGGGCACTGCATAGGTTTGATCTTCCCATCTATGCCTCTTCGCTGACCCTCCTCCTGGCTCGAAATGATGAGGCAGGCCCTCTGCATCACTTCTTCTTTGTTGCTTCTACTCTGTAACAATGCTGTCTCTTAGGACAACTGCTACTGCTGCAAATTCTTCAGATTACTGCTAGTGCCTTCAGTTCTCCTGTGATCTGCAACCCTCTGATACCATTTTGAAATTTCTAAGTATGACACGTTAGAAATCCCTATTGCATTATTTGGTTTATTTTCTCCTACTTGTTCCTTTTATTAACAAGTTATTTATAAATATAAATACCAAAAATAAACACAAATGCAACGTTAACACATATATAGATCAACAACTGAAATAACTGAGACAATCACACAAGGAACACCATTATTTCTGGACCATCGTCTCGGGAAATACCTAATGCGGGAAAATCGGTGTAGTAGATATGAGGGTTTTATTATTATGCAGTTTCTGAATACAACTAGGTTGCCAGAAATGGCTCACCCAATAGAGAATGCCCTCAGTAGAAGTACCTCTCCTCGGTGATAGATATTCCGGCTGATCAGTCACTAGATGATCGATTCCACAACAACTACGACAACTTCTTAGCTGGACAGTGAAAGCTGCTCCAAGCTTCTCCATTGTTCTACGTCAATTTGCTAGGGATTGCATCACCCTCTTAGCTCTAGTCTGCCCCACGAAAATCTCCAGCACTGCCTCTTGGCCCTACGTCAGCTCTGCTAGCCCCTCCTCGCAGCTACTGCTGCCTTTGCGTCAGCGCTTTGGCCCTTTGCGTCACCCATGCTGGCCTCCTTAGCCTTTGCTTAAGTTCGAGCTGCCTCTGCATTAGCCTTTCCAGGCTCTACGCTGTCTCTTTGGCACTGTCTCTGCCTCTCTGCTATGCATTCTTGGCCTCGTGCTAAACTGCTCCTCAACAGATCATTGGTTCGATTCTCTTAGCAAATCCCGTTCTAGAAAATCGAACTGACTGATCAATTTGGTGTATCTTCAACTGACTTTCAACTCTCCTCTTATACTTTTCTTGTTGAGTTTTCAATGGCCGAGATTAAGTCCTTAATCAACGGCTAAGATTAGATTTGGCTTGATCCTCGTCATTTACAACTTTCTCACCCATATTATATTAATACACATTAATATTTTATTTTTCCTAAGTTTATACTTAGGAACTCCATTAAAAATATTAATTATTTTAATATCTCTCCATCCAGGTGGAATTTTCCAAAACGATTTCTGGGTCTTGGAGATCTTATGTGCCTTAGCCTCTCCACCAATTTTCATGGCTAGAGCATATTTGATGCTACCAGAAATCAACATTATTCACATGACACCTACCACTTGAAAGATGTACCTTGGACATGTCCTTCCCTTTAGGGGCAGGGAACACCTAATAGGGGTGTCTATTAACCAATCCTACCTAGGAGGTAACACCATTACAATGATTACATGCTCAAAGCCCGAAATCTGGAAGGGAAGCCCAACAAATTAAAAATAAACTAAAACTAAAAACTGAAAATAAATTGTAGCAGCAACCACACATTGCAAAAATACACAAAACAAATGGACAACACACTAGCAGTACACTACACCATTAAATTCCCACTCACATACTGTTGCACTTGAAAAGCGCTGTTGCAAATAAACACACATAGAACTGGGCAACAAAATCAATTTCAAACTTCTGCAATGAAACTTCTGAAAACAAAAACTTCTGCAATGAAAACACAAACTGCTGGCATCAAATGAACAATACATTAATCAACAAACTGCAAACACCAAAAAACTGTTGTGAACAAAATCATAATGTTGGAATCCAGATTCCTCTTTCGCATTAACATCACTAGAATGTACATCGCATGCAACCCTCCCTGCCATGGCGGTAAGGAGGCTGCGCAACCCCTTCACTCACACTCCAAATGTTAATTTTAGATAACAATGTTATGTTCTATGCTTAGCACAATTTACTTCAATGTTCCTTTAGCAGCGCAAGGACAATTTCCAATTATTTCCAGTAGCAATCACATTAACTTAATCACATTGACAGTAAATGCAGATAGAACATAAAAACATATGCATAAAACAAGCCAAGACAAGAGGACACCAGATTTGGCAGATGCCAGGGAAAATCCCCAATGTGGGGAAAACCCTTTGATCAAATCTTTTTATTATTATTCAATACTTCAGAAGAGAGAGAGAGAGAGTACAATAATCAAATTCACTTGCCCAATACACAGTCAAATCAGCCCTGTAAAATTATGCAGTCAATTGCAGTCAACTTGAGCCCTAAACAGAAAGTCAACATTGGTCAAAACAACAACAACACTCCACCAATGCAGCACGGTCCTCCTTAGTCAATCTCGGCTTGAAGAGGAGGTCAAATGCTGCCCAAAACAACTTGGTCAAACCCAGTCAAAGGAGAGAGAAAATCTGCTGTGATTTTCTGTGGTCAAAATGGAAGTCAACTTGAAGTCAACACTGGTCAAACTGTCCCAAACACCTCGATTTCTGTTCCAATAAATACAGCCTCAAGAGAGCGAAATTCTGCCCCTGAAAACACAGTCAAACTTGGTCAATGAAGCCTTGCTCAATGCTGTCCTGAAACTCTGAAATTGGGCCTGCAATCTGACCCAGAAATTCGTCCTTCCATCCACACGTGTGAGAGAGAAAGAGTTGATCTTCAAGCTGTACGAACCAATCAGATTTGAAGAGAGAAGAAATGATGAGTGGGTGATGATCAAATGAGGAGAGAGGTCACTCCTATTTATACAATTCGATGAGGGTGAAAGGACACATCTATTGGGCTTCATGAGCTTACACGAAGCTGAGGCCGACCTTAACAATTTGTGCATCAGAGAGAATAAATTCAAAATTGCAAATCGTTGGATGGATATACTCTTCATTGTCTTGTATGTCTTGTTTAATGCTATATTTCTGATCTAATGAATGTCTAATGCATGGAATATTGTCTATAGTTTTTAATGTGCCCTAGTTAGAACATTGAAGCTGTTAGAAATTTTGCATGTGTTACTCATGGACAATGAATGAATGAATGTTCCGAGAGGCTGTTTTATATTGCATCCTTGAAACTCCATTAATTCTGCCCAACAAAGTATAAAAATCTAGATTAGCTGTGATTCTGCCTCGATTAGGGCACACAAAACTGCTTTTAGGTCTCCTTGAAAAGTGAAGTTCACAAATCGAGATCATTTTGACTCCAATCTTCCCAATTGCTAGGCATTGTTCCTAGATCCTTGGTGATCAAATTAAGCCAACAAAACATCATTCTTTTCACCTCTTTCTTACCTTGTTTCTTTGTCCTTTTAAGGATAAGGAGGCACATCATTGTATTCCGTCCAGACAAGACTCTTCCTTAGTGTCTCCTTTTGGCATCGACGACTTTTGAACGAATTCCAATAGTGGAATTTCAATATAATTGATGCCCTAGCTATCGCACCAAGTGGGAACCCTAGAAGCCATCCTTCAACTTGGGGATTCTTTGAAGGTTTGTACTTTAGTGCTTGTTGAACTATATCATTCACAACCTTTTTTCTTATCTACCTTGACCTTGGATGAACTCTTATCTCGTAAAATATCTCAACCTTAGGTCTCATGTAGTCTTTTTTTCAAGGTGTTTTTTCTTGGAAAGTCTTCCTAGCTTCTCCCTAAGCACACTTTCATTGAACCTTTCCATTGAATGAGCCATCTTACCTCACTTAAAATCTATCTTGGATACATCTATCACAAGTGAGGGACACTAGGACTCCTCACGTCCGTGAAACCCGAGAAGGGAAGGGGACTTAGGCTTTGGTGATAGTGGGTTTTAGTCCCAAACTGTTGTTGTGCCCTCTAGTATTAGCCTACAGACTAGGCCTGCTAGTTTGTGCAACAACAGGACAAAGACAACCCAAGGCATAGAGAAACCATTCAGGGCTACTCGCACTAGCTCAACATTAGTTGGGTTATCTCCTACTGTAGCCAATTCATCCTTGGCAAGTCGAACTTTGGTGAGGTAGGAAACCACCTCTTCACCCTTCTGCATCTTAATGGTCCTCAACTTTTCTTAGAGAATCAATTTCCTATTTTTTGTAGGATTCTGATATAGATTGACAATTGCATCCCACATCTCCTTCGCTGTGTCCTCTGGGATATGATGGACTATATGGTCCTTTACTTCATCAAGGATAATCCTCTTGGCTTTAGCATTCTCCTTTCTGTAGGTTGCCAGTTGTTGTGGATCTGTAGGTACGACTATCACACTAGTCATATACTCCCTAAATCCAAACTCGTCTAATAGAAAAGACATTATGGTTTTCCATATGCTAAAGTTAGAGGCTCCATCCAATCTATCTTGATCTCTCAAACCTACTGCGACCATCTATGAAAATCTGGAAATACAGAAAAACCCAAATCAAAAGAAAAATAAACTAGGTTATAAACCCTCGTCTTTCTCTTCTTGTGCCTTGTATTTACTTCTGCAAATCCTCTGCGCTGATTTGCTCTTGATACCATGTGAAATTTTCTTAATTGCAACAACTGGAGTTTACTCTTCTATCCACTGGAGATTATTTGTTTTCAGAAATTAATCACGACAAATAAAGATTAAATCACTATTGCAATTTTCATGAATAAAACCAGGGACTGAGAAATAATGCACACACACAAAATAACTGACACCTGTATTTTTGGACAAATTGTCCCTGGAAAAACCCCAGTGTGGGGAAAACCAGTTTTGCAGATGAGGGGTTTATTATTAATTTGCAGCAAAAATTAAGAATTACAATTTGCTTGCCTCTCACTGGCAAAGCTTCGACAAATATTTTTCTCTTCACAAAAATTATCCGGAAATCACAAAATCTCCCTCTGCGAGACAAATCTACCCTTTCCAACAATTCGCTTAGCTATCCTACAAATTGCTCTCCTTGCAATTCGCATTTCCTGTAATGACAGGAATCCTCCCTTTCTTGCAATTTGCCTTTCCTATAATCTGCCTACAGGAATTCACTCTTCCCGCAATCACACACATTTTGTGCAATTCGCTCTTGCAACTGGAAACTCGATCTTGGCTATTTGCGTTGCCTCTGGAAATTAGCTCTGGCAATTCACATTGCCGAACTTGGTTTGTCTTCTGCTGATGAAGTGACCTCCTTCCTTTCGCTAGAAACTGGAAATCATTGAGAAATTCCTCCAGAAATTTTCTCCCCAATCTTCTCTGTTGAAACCCTTCTACCAATGTCTCCCTTGCTCAAATTGTGCACTTGCTATCTTTGCAACTGGGTGATTCAAACTTCTTGTGATGATTATGTCTCCGATTGAACCATTGATTTGCTCTTATAATCTCTTGTTGATGAATCAACGACCATGATCTAATCACAATTAATGGCTAAGATCATATTTTCGAAAGTCTCTAGAGCAAGAGCAAGTTAGCTCAATCAATCTGATTTAATTAATCAGTTTTCCTAAGTTAGACTTAGGAAAATATCTAATAATTGGCTAATTAATCTAATTAAGGAAATGCGTTCTGACAATTCACACTGCGGACTCGACCTATCTTCTGTTGATGAAGTCGACCTCCTTCCTTCCACTGGAAACTAGAAATGACTGAGAAATTCCTCCGGAAATTGTCTCCCCAATCTTCTCTTCTGAAACACTTCTACTAGTGTCTCCCTTGCTCAAGCCGCACCATTTCTATCTTTGCAACTGGGTGATTATAACTCCTTGTGATGATTATGTCTCCAATTGAACCATCGATTTGCTCTTGTAATCTCTCGTTGACAGATCAACGACTAAGATCATCTTTTCGGAAGTCTATATAGCAAGATCAATTTACCTCAATCAATCTGATTTAATTAATTAGTTTTCCTAAGTTAGACTTAGGAAAAATATTTAATACATGGCTAGTTAATCTAATTAAGGCATTTTCCTTAGAAAATTTTTCTGGGTCTTGCAGATGATTATCCTTTTGTGTTCCTTAGCCTCTTAGACACCATAGAGACTAGAACCCTCTTCGAGCTACTAAAAAACTAATAGTATACCTGGAGGGACTTCAACGAAAACTTTCTGGTGTTTGCAGACTAATACTTGAATGTCATTTGAATATTGTCGAGGTTGCTCCGATTGTCTTTTGTCTGAAATGTAGCACTCTATTGCCCATTCTATGTCACCATGCCACGACACTGCCTCCATATTTTGACATGATAGTATCTTGGGTGGATACTGGTGCATGGCCCTCAAAACTACCTTTTTGTCTTCATGATTTGTAAACTTAATCTATATCATCCTCTAATCAATAGTGTACCTCTCGATGGAGTAAAGCCACTGAACATGGAGTACCACATTAGTTTTTGGTACATCCACCACAAGGAAGTCATTTGTCAATGTGTAGTTCCCCATGGTTATTTTTAGCTTGACAACCCACTAGCGCACTCCATTTGATGACCACTATGAATCCATCAAACTCCTCCGTTGGAATCTCCCTCCAATCCACCATTGTTGCATCTATAAAGTTGTGGGATGCCCCATCACCAATCAACACTATCACCTTCTGCCCCAACATGACCCCATGACTCTAAATACATGATACTTGGTAAGTCCTGACGTAAATGCAATAGTAGGGCCTTTAGCCCTGGCCTGAGATGACTCCTCACATATAGTCAGGTTTCCTTGCTCCTGTGTCTGACCTTGCTATGACTCATCCTCCTCATCATTAATGCTATCTGAGTTGACCTCATTGTAGTGTGCCTTGCCTGATTTTTCCTTTCCCACAAATCTTTGTCTTGCCTCCCAAGGCTCTTGACAGCTGAAACAAAGCTTCTTCTTCCTTAGTTCCTTTCGGGTTCCCTCATCCAACTTTGATTTCTTGGTGTACTCCCTTTGAAAGGGTTTAGCCTCTTTACCGTTTTGAGGAAAGGATGGTATGGGAGGAAATCTGTTCTTAAGAACATCTTGCATATTTTTGGTTCTACCAACTGCATCTCGTAGAGTGGTAGGCTGATAACCCTTAACCCAACAACATAGAGGCTCAAATAACCCCTCAAAAAATAACATCACTCGCCGTGTCTCAGATATGTCAGTGACCATAACTGCTAACCTTTGAAAACCTGAGATATATGCCTTTGGACTACAAGTCTGCTTGAGTTGTGCCAACTCTCTGAAATGAATCTCCAGATCCTTCCTGTCAAAGCTCTCTATGAGTCTTTCAGTAAACTTGGAATATGAAGTGACGCTGGCATGACCCAAGGTTAGTAACCCATGGTACCACCACTCATGGGCCCCTTCATCTAGATGTAATGTAGCCAACTTAATGGCATCAACCTCTATCATCTGATGTAGCTAGAAGTATGTGTCTAGCTTTTGAACCCATAATCTAGCTAAGCATTTTGATGACCCATCAAAACACAGGATAGACACTTTCCCCAGTGTCCTCTGAAGCTCATTGTTCTGCCTCATAGCCTTCTGAACATCTTTAGGCTTGTTTTTCATCTAAAGGTTGCAAAAATCTGTGAAATTGATAGCAACTTGGAAGTCTCGTCCAACCTCCTATACTCCTCCAAGTACTCCCCATAAGGTATATCCTGATCATTTTGCTCCACTTCACCAATTGTTGCATCATTAAGTAATTGTGGCATAGTGGGTCTAGATGACCGACTATATATGTGGGGGTGGATGTGCACGATTGTGCATGCATGGCTGGCTTCTCCACTATTAGATCCCTCACCATTAGTGGGATCCTTAATATGCTGCTCACCCATTGGAGTCTCAATGGAACCCCCCTTGTTACCTAAGTTTCTCATCAACTCCACTATCTCCTTTTGGCCCTTAGCCAAATCATTTAGGATGCTAAGCAAGCTGTTAAATTTTTTATTCTCCTTGTCTCCCATGACTCTCTTACCCTTCGCAAATGGTACTTCTTCCTCTTTCTCTGCTTCGGGAATTTCTTCTTCCTTCGAGATTGGAGTGGGTTCTCTAACCTTGTAGTGTATTTTATAAGTGACATATGTGTGGTCTTTAGAATTCATCAACTGCGGTTATAAACTACCCCTCAAACCCATAGTTGTCCAAGAGCATGCTTTGATACCACTGTAAAATACCCTTGTGGGGATATCTCGATTTTCCCACTTAATTTTTGAGTTTTGTTTAGGTTGGTCTCTGCAACATTTTGTCAAACAATTTGCTTGCTATTGGATGTAAGTGATTTCTTTGTATTTCATTTAAAGCATGAAGCACAAAACTAGATAAAGACAATAGGAAACAACTTCAATAATGAAATATATCTTTATTATGCTTAGGGAATGTACATACCACTGATTTAAGCTTCCCACTAGAGTATTAAAGGGATATAACAATAGAGAATAAATGACTTTCCTTGGCACGCAGGCTGTGAATGACAAGTATAATTGGATGTTAGAGTCGCAGAATTTCCCCTTGTATGCAGACTATAGAAGATAGTTATAATACACTGTTATAATCTCTGAAATATTGCAGACCTCCAACAAGGATTGTATACCTAAGAGATAAGCCTCGTATACAACCCACTAACTGAATCTCACCATATAGGAAACTCGACCCACTTAGAATAAGTTTGGTCTCAAAACAGAAGTGGCTGTAATGGTATATTCCACTAGCATATAGAATAGAGTTCAACCCTTTAATAATGAAGATGACCCCGTTAGATAACCACTCGACCCAAGAGAAGGGTCACCACCCATAGTGAACTTGGCCTTCTTTATCAATTGCTAGCCATTTGAATAAGACTGAACTCGTTCAACAAAGGGTAGGGAATAACTCGGCCCAAGTACTCCAACAAACTCAGCCCGCAAGAAGGGACTTCGACCTCTAGGAAAGACACGAACTCAACTTTCCAATATCGTTCCAAATCTGGCCCGTACAAAGAGATTATAGAATACCAGATAGAAGAAGATAAAATCAACTGATAACACATTTTATTCACCTCCTCTCTACTATTATCTTCTTCTACTTTGAAAACATTGAAGCCCAATGAAGAAATCTGAGTGATCTCGTTCACACACTAGCTAGGGTTTATAGTTTCAGCATTGAAACCAACAACTAGAATGAGGGTTTCCAAAAACCCTAGACTCTTCCTCAAGAGTTCTCCAAATTTCTTTTTCTACAAGTGAGTGAATGCAAGAATCAAGAGAGACTCCTCATTTTCCCTCTTTTATAACTCATTTGCTGATTTTGCCACCTTTTTACCAATTGTATTTTAATAAAGTCAATTTAATGGGTTTTCTCACTTTATAATTTAAAAGTGACTTTTTATTAACCTATGACTCTTTTACCCTTTTCACCACTTTAGCTTTTGTGATGTTTTTTCCTAGGCGAATAGTGTTCCCTTGATTATTTTTTCTCGTCCTAGCCTACGAGAATCTTATTAGGCTAGCGGATCCCCTTACTTATCTCTCCTAAGCAGATGGGGGAATTACAAGTGAATAAGTGATGCGACAACTGATACAATCAGGATAGTGAAATAGATATGCGAGGAGAGGAGTGACATCAGGAATAGGCACAAATAAATCCATGAACTCAACATTATAGATTTTAGAGTAACGAAATCACTGTGGTGGCATTGTGAGCTGAAGTAAAGAAAGTTTATCAACTCGAGACATTGGAAACGTGTAGCTTTGTTATGAAATAGTGAATTCAACCCAAGCCAACAAGTGAGAGACAATTTGTCATTACCCACATCAATGTATTGGTGCACTACTCTTTCAATGAAACTAGAGTATAAATATTAGCATTTGGGATTTTATGCAATAGAGAGGTAGATGATCATAAAACAAATGTATAGCTCACATTTTGGAATCGTCAGTTCAACAATAAAATTGCAATGGAGTGAAAAGACTTTGTAACCACCATAATATTCCCCAAAACTGAAAGAAAAGACCAGAGTTGAGTGCATTATGTCGCTTGAATGGAGATGTCCCAAATATATTTCAAACATAGAGAACCCCTGAGCATTACACAACTACCATTTCAGAGCTCTTTAAACAATTTTGCATTCATGGTGATTATAGGTAGAATGATGTTAAAACAAAATATAGGGAAGTGAAATGGAATAGGAATGAAGAACGAATGAGGGGATTAACCCAACAAAATGTCACACAGACAGAGCTATAACAGATAAACTCAATTAGCTAGTTTTCAAGAAAAATTCTTGTTCCAAGGAGTTAAAACTATGTATACCTAGGCTACCGAGGTCATATACCATTTGCCAATAATTCCAAAATTGTTACCATGCAGTTGCTAGCCACTAAACCTCACAATTCTTCTTTGATATTTTAGGGTTCGAGCAGAGCTAAGAACAAAGTTCCAATTGTAATGTCAAATGAATGAGGAGGTGGGTTGGTGGCCTAGTAAGCCTACCTTCAAGGCTTGCCAACCTCCATACGTGAGGCATGCATCCCAAGGCATGCGTTGGGATGTACCTCATCAAACCATATTCAATATCCACTATATTAACATTAATCAACAACTAACTCATGGATCAATTGTATGTCCTTTTCCTTATAATCCAAGGTTAATCATAAGCCACCAACAATTTGTATCATAAAGCCCAAACTATTGTCGTGTCCTACCAATGGAGCATGCTAATGATAGGCCTAGGTATATCATATGCAACAAAACAATATGTACCTGTTGGAAAATCAAGGTATTTGTAGATTATAATTAACTTTCTTTACCTGATAATTACTTCTGATATTAGTTGGCCTTTTATCACTTTTATTTCTTCTTCATCAAGCAATTACCAAAACAATGAATATCACAAAGAGACAAAGTACACAAGATATATGCTCCAAGCTAGGGCAAAACTCCTCCAAGACTAAAAGTCCAAAGTTAAGATTCCTCCCAAGCACCAATTCATCCCTCCAATAGAATCTCTTCCAAACAAGTCAAAGTCTTCCAAAGAAAATGGAGGTCAAACTCTTCACAATCAACTCCGGTCAAAGTTTTGGTCCTGCAACTTCAGGTCTACAATTCAACCTACAATTTTCAACCCTGCAATTTGCACAAAAACCCTAGTCTATTGGCATGTAATGTAAAAGCCTTAAATTCAGAAATTAAGAGGGTTTAACAAATTCATGTTCAGAATAACTGTAAAGCCCTAAATTCGAAATTGTGGAGCCCTAAATCCAAAATTTAATAGGGTTTAACAATATTTTGCTCATAAAATACCAGAATATGTAATTTCAATACAAAATTTAACAATTCTTCTGTTGAGTACCAACCTGTTTGCTCTGCCGCGACTCTTGTTGTTTGTTAGGGTCCTATCTACTCTTCCGCGATTCTTACTTTGATTGTGTTACCAAACGACCAAAACCTCCCTACCGAACTAGGTACAATCTAGGTACTCAGTTCCAGAATGCTTCCCAATTTATGCAGTCTAGTCCTCTATGCCCAAAAACTTTAGAACAATCAAGGCTCAGTCCTTGCTGTTTGTAACTCTGTGTTAAAATATTTCTCCTTCCTTCTCTTCAAAATTTTCCTCTCTCAAAAACTTCATCACTGTTCCCTTTATATTTTTCCCTGAAGCTCTTCTCGAACTTTTAGTCGGTTGCATGACCACCTCTCCTTTGTGCTAGCTTTGTGAGGAAGGTAGGGCATTTATAATTAGATGCGGTGGTCTCTCTTTAGGATGACAACTTTTTCATTACCTTTGGAACCTATACGTATGATATTACTCACCCTCCACAATATTAATATTGTAATGTGCTTTTATGAACTGGCTGGTTTAGGTAGAATAACATATTATATTCCTTTTTTGTTTGTTTTCTTTTGATTTTTAATTTTGTATAGCATGCATAATATCCTTTTTAAATGTTCATTCCTTTTATTTATTCTTGTCCCTTTTATTTATTCATATAATTTATTTTCCATTTTAATTTTGTATAGTATAGAGTATTAATATTTTATTTTGAATAATATTCTTTTGTTACCTATTATGATGACGACACACACGGAATACATATTTCAATATATTTTTGTGAGTTAGGTATTTATTTAGTATTTTCAACAATTACGTCTTTTATCTTATGCTTGGAAATTCTTCATAATTTAATATGGAAACTAGTGTAGTATAGGCGACGCATGCATATGTAGCTATCATATGCATGTTTCGCATGCATGCTAATAATTCACATTTTGTTTGTACTGGTCAATGTGTCGTTACATACACCTCTCCTTTAGAAAACTTCGTCTCGAAGTTAAAGTTTATATAGTATGCTAGTAATTATAGTGTATTATTATTTTAGTAATTAGTGCAGTTATATAAGGATTATGTTCCGTGA
Organism: Pinus taeda; assembly: GCA_000404065.3. Lineage (NCBI taxonomy): Eukaryota > Viridiplantae > Streptophyta > Pinopsida > Pinales > Pinaceae > Pinus > Pinus taeda. The sequence continues at coordinate 17,537 of APFE031535040.1, read as the reverse complement.
TTAAATACTTATTTAATGTGAGGACATTTTAAAATTTGTGTTTTGAACGTTGATAGGTTTATAATTTAAATAGTTAAGCCTGGCCCCGACTAGACTCCCAAGCTATTATAGAATCACCCTATCTTTCCTAATCTCTTTCGCTCCCATCATATTCGTCCTCTACTGGAATATGCCATGGTGTCAGCGATATTGATATAGCCATTCTTAACTTCAAGGGTGATAGCGTCGATTCCATTGACCAAATTTCCCAGTAGGCATCTGGCAGTGATCATGACACGTCTAGGGGAGTGTGACTCGCACAGTCCTCCCATACTCTAGGTTTTGGAGGATAAATGGTGGGTAATACCTCCACGCCTCCTAGTGGGATCAAGGTCAACACCTTATCACGAAATTTCATTGAGCCTTAATTGTTCTGAAGTTTTTGTCATCACATGGTCATTTTGGTAATGATGCTATCTGCAACGTAAACACTTGTCCATACATTATAACGTATGTATCACTATATTCAAAATAAACAGTTTATGTATAATTCATACATGTTATCTATGGTATAACATATTTGGCCATATCCTGCTCATGTTATTAGCTTTCATATTAAAATGTAATCATTCTTTTATTTTTATTTCATTAATCATATCGATATGCATAAATGAAACTTAGAGATATCTTAATTCATAACATAATTCATAATTTAGATTTCATAGCAAGGTTAATTAAATACTAAACTTCATATTGGTATCTATATTCGAACAATTTTAATTAAATAACATATTTCATATTGGTATCCATGTACCAATAGAGTTAAGAAAATAGCATATACCATGTACTAGCAAAATAAAAATTCATTTTTACATGTGATAATCCAAAATAATAGTCTTAAGTATCCAACTTAAAATAAAGTAAACACATACAAAATAAGGTTTTAAGTTCTTCAAAATTAACACAAGTTTGGTATCTTCGATGTATAGTTTTTGTATCTTCCCAAGTAGTCAATCAAGGGCTATACTTGTCCCATTGACCCTTAACTTGGTCTACCAGACGGTTCCTGAGTTGTCAAATCCTATGTTCCAGTATACGTAATGGTTCAACTGAAATGGTTCCTTCGTCTGATACCTGCAATCCCATTCATCTCTTGAATTACTTACAGTCCCATTATCAACTGTCCTCTAACCAGTCCAGCTTAGCGATGTTCTGCAAGGTATCCCATACAATGCTTCAAACATAGGCATTTTGATTGAACTATGTTAATTGTTATTGTATGCAAATTCAACCAAGTGAAATTACATTTACCAATGTGTTTGATGGTCCATAACATACGTCCTCATCATATCTTCCATTACTTGGTTCACCATTTCTGTCTATCCATCAGTGTCAAGGTGATAAGCTGTACTTAAATTTAGTTATGTTCCTAAAGTAGATTACATACAAGTTCAAAACCTTCAAGTGAATTATGAATCCCTATTTGATATGATCTTCTTAGGAACTCCTTGGAACTTGATACTCTCATTTACAAATGCTCGAGCTATGTCAACAAATTCACAAGTATCTTTTACAGGAATAAAGTGAACATTTTTCGTTAGTTTATCCACCACGACCAAAATGGGGTTGTGCTTTTGTGGTGTAAAATGTAGTCCTATGACAAAATCCATAGAAATCACCTCCCACTTGGTCATAGGAATATCGTGTGGCTGTAGGCGACCTGGTGGGTGATGATGGTCGGCCTTTATCTGTTGACATTCAAGACATTTTGCAACGAATTGGACAATGTCATGCTTCATGCCTGCCCAAAAAAAGAGTTTCCTTGTGTTAGCATACATTTCTTTATACTAGGATATGTACAATAAAGTGCTCTAAGGGATTTCTTGAGGATGGTGCTTTGGATATCTACAATGTCAAGGATATACATCTTTCCTTGGAATCATAACAATCCATTATTCTATAGTTCATGTATTTCAAACTTAGGTTCTGTTGGATTTTTACTTTGGATCTTACTTTTAAATACCAATTATCTTCTACGAGATGTTTTAGCACTCACTCCCTCAAGGTTACCTTAATGGGTATAAAGGAAAAGATCCCTTGTCTTCTACTATATTCTCCTTCCCTTTGATGTATGAAATTCCAAACTCGCATTTGCTTAAGAATTCACTCCATTGTTTTTTCCCAACATTCAAGTCCCTTTGGGTAAACAAGTATTTTAGGCTTTGGTGCTTGCTTTTGAGCACAAAGCTACTCCCTACAAGGTAGTGTCTCCATATTTTAAAGTGAGTACCACATCGACCAACTCTAGATCATGAGTGGTGTAGAGTTCCTCATGAGGCTTTAACTTTCTTGAGGTATATGCTATTACTCTTTTGTCTTGAATTAATACTGCACCTAATCCTTGCTTGGACGCATCGGTACATATAGTAAAGTATTTTCCATGTCAGTTTCTTTCAAGATTGGTGCATTGGTCAACAATCTTTTAAGTTTAGTGAATGTAATAACGTATTCTTTGGTCCACTCATACCTAACTCCTTTAGGTTGCAGGGTTGTGATAGGGCTTGCAATTTTTATTTTTTATTTATTTTTTAGTATTTTTTTTTTATAACCCTTCTACAAACCTTTGATAGTATCCTGCTATGTAAATATTGTTAAGAAACTGTATATAATATATATATATATATATATATATATCCACTCTATAACTATACTTACAATCTAACTTATAATTGGATGGTACACTAAATTTCTAAAATACCACTTATCTAAAACTTTGTGGAAATAGATATTAGTATTCCATCTCTAGGTCAAAATACCTTATTCTAAGTCGAAGTACACTCATAAATTTTACACTTCTAAGTATAACATTTTATCTTTGTATAGGTACTATAATAATTCTTTTGATCATTTGTAAGAATGAAGGAGCTACTCTTTTACCTAAAATCCAATATGAACTGTTTTAAATTTAATAAACTTATGAATATCAAATATTAATATCATACAACTTTCTTGTAACAAGAATATTTGAAATTGTATAATAAATTTTGTATAGGCTTATTTTTATGTACCAAGTATAAAGCAAACATGTGTATTTACATGCATTACTGGTAATTGGTATAAATCATTATCTCTAAATCAATATATAAAATATGATATAAGCCATACCATATAACAAATATATGTGTTAAGTTATGGTATGTTCTATGCTTATAACAGTTTACTTCTTTTTCTTATTATATTCCATAGATTAGCAATCACATGTGCATAAAGTAAAGTGCAGATAGAACATTAAACGATCGACAGAAAACAAGCCAAGACAAGAGACACAAGATGTGGCGGCTAGCCAGGGACAAACCCCACAATGTGTGGGGAACCCTTTGATCAAATCTTCTTTTATCTTCAATAATTCAGCAGAGAGAAATAATACAATAAATCTGATTTATATCAGCAGTAGCAAACCCTAGATCAACAACATCAGCGTTAGTGGCTTCATCGTCAAACTAGGGCAGATGATATCTTACAAACCGACCGTCGGATCGACTTGATTCCACCACCAAAAGTTGCGGCTTCCAGAGGAGGTTCAGATGAACCTACAACACAGTTCAAATTAGGAGATCTTCTAGTCCACACAAGTCAAACTTCACTTCTACAGTTGCAGCTTCAGTTTCAGCAACATCCTTCAAACTAGGGCAGTCGATATCTTGCAAACCGTCCGTCGGATTGACTTGATTCCACCACCAAAAGTTGCGGCTTTCGAAGGAGGTTCAGATGAACCTACAACGCAGTTCAGATGAGGAGATCTTCTGGTCCACGCAGGTCAAAATTTACTTCTGCAGTTGCAGCGTCCTTCAAACTAGGGCAGTCGATATCTTGTAAACCGTCCGTCGGATTGACTTGATTCCACCAGCAAAAGTTGCGGCTTTCAGGGGAGGTTCAGATGAACCTATAGCGCAATTCAAATGAGGAGATCTTCTGGTCCACGCAGGTCAAACTTCACTTCTGCAGTTGCAACTTCAGTTTCAGCAGCTTCCAACTTCACATGTGTGAGAGAGAGACTCTTTTTCTGCGCAGTAGAGAAGAGACTCTTTTCTGCGTAGTAGAGAGAGAGAGATGTGATGAGATGTGTGTGTCCAAATGAGGAAAAGTTCTCCTGTATTTATACACAACATTGGTGTTTGAATAGATGTGACTGTTTGGCTTTTGAGCCTACATGAGTTGTAGGTTGACTTAATAATAATTCCATAATCAAAATAAATTCATATCTCCATGAATACTTATCGGAATCGGATGATCTTTATATCAATCCTACACCTCTCGACGAGAGGAATCTAATAAAAATATTATCAGCCATGAATAAGATGACCCACATGAAGTTTGGCCCTAGTTGCCAATTTTAACACTCCCTCTCAACTAGGGAGAACTTCATCTATAATTTGTTTATCAGTCGTTACTATTCATCCATCAAGTGCACTGCCCTGTACAGCCTGATCCTTGCCCTGCTTTGCTCTATTTTGCCTGTTCTGCTTTGTCTTGTTCTGCCCTGTATTGATCTGTACGACTTTGCTCTGTTATGGTTTGCCCTGCTTTGTTCTGTTCTGCTCTGCTTTTGTCCGAATTATGAAGAAAAAGAAATGATCGAGGATGTATCATACTGACTCAAAGTCAGTGTTAGAGTATGTACCGCTGGTCCTAGACCAGTCTCAACCAACTCGAAGTCAACGTCATAGTGAGTACAACTCCTACCACTGGTCCCAGACCAGTGACAGCCTTCACTGACTCAAAGTCAGTGTTAGAGTGCGTACCACTGGTTCCAGACCAGTAACAACCGACCCGAAGTCATTGTCATAGAGTGTACCACTCCTACCATTGGTCCTAGACGAGTATCATTGATCCCAGATCAATGGAGGTCATCCTAGCGTAGGGAGTACGTTAGATACAACGATGCGTCCATCGGTACTACTATGGTCCCTAACTTCATTTCCCTGCTCATTGATCAGATGAGAGGTACTTCCCATGAGTCCCAGACTACATGGGTAGGATGCCTCAACAGGAGAACTAATCAATCCTGTCCTCACAGGAGAACACATCTATCCTGCTACAATCGCCATGGAGAACACATCAATCCAGGCTGCCATGGAGAACACATTAATCCAGGCTGCCATGGAGAACACATCAATCCAGGCCTCACAGGATAACCCATCAATCCTGCTACAATCGCCATGGAGAACACATCAATCCAGGCCTCACAGGAAAACACATCAATCCTGTTACAATCGCCATGGAGAACACATCAATCCAGGCCTCACAGGAGAACACATCAATCCTGTTACAGTCGCCATGGAGAACACATCAATCTAGGCCTCACAGGAGAACACATCAATCCTGCTACAGTCACCATGGAGAACACATCAATCCAGGCCTCATAGGAGAACACATCAATCCTGCTACAATCGCCATGGAGAACACATCAATCCAGGCCTCACAGGAGAACTAATCATCCTGCTACACAGGAGAGCGAATCATCTTGTTCCACAAGAGAGCGAATCATCTTGTCCCACAAAAGAGCGAATCATCTTGTTCCAGTGTGCACCACCAGGGGAGGGTGAGTCACCCTGTGGTCATATGTTTCTCCAGTAAGAACTGCAAGCCCTTAGAGCTCCGAGAGCTCAATGTATGCGACATGCAGGACCCTTGTACAAGGGTTTCTTGATGACTCCAAGTCGTTTGGGAAAATCACAGATTAGATCTTTCCTCGGGGCTTTAACAAGGTGTATCGACCTGTACACCATCTTAATGCGATGGAGCCTCCCTGCTCATCGACTTACCATATCCCAGATGATGTCTATCTGCTGGAGCAATCGACGAATACGGGATTCCTCAATAATCAAATCCCACCTCTGGTTGTTACAGAGAATCACAGTGGTATGTGTTCAAACAACTCACTGAAGAGCTTCCCCATCCAGGCAGCTTCATACGAGATCATACTCGTAGATATGTATCCGGTCTCGGCGATGCTTATGGCAATCGACTTCTGCTTCCTGTTCATCCATTATATTGAAGCAGAATCCAAAGAGAAACAACTCTAAAAAGTGATTCAGTGATCCTCCACACTACCTGCCTAATCAACATTCGAATAATCATGCACTTTCATATTTCCGGCAGTGTATCTCAGTCCATGAGAGATTGTGTCTTGAAGACATCTTAGAAGATTCTTGGCACCAATCTAGTGAGGCTCAACCAAATATGAGCTCACAATGCTAACTGCAAAACATATGTTTGGACGTAGGTTCATCAAGAACATCAACGCGAATGAGTTTTTGAAACTCAGAGGCATTTCCCAAATCTAGTCTGACATCACTAGCATATAACTTCTGAAAGTTAAGATCCTCGAGGTAGTCACAGGCTTGCAGTGCACCATACCAAATCTTTTCAGAATCTTCACCACATATTTTCCTTGAGATAGGAAAATTTCCCTTGGCTTCTTCCACACTTCAAGTCCTTGGTTCTTCATTTCAAATTCAGAAGCCAACTCCCTCTTACATTTGTGAATGAGAGGGTAT
>APFE031535032.1:0-37795 GCA_000404065.3 Pinus taeda | reverse complement strand
ATTCAAATATATGATTTTCAATAAATATGATTTTCAATAAATTTTAACTAAATTCTATATCTTTGAAAAGCTAAAACTTAAAACATTTAAATCACTCTAAATTTTAAATAAAAATAATCTATTAATATCCTAAAACAACTAAAAATAAATACAAAATCACTCTAAATTTTAAATAAAAATAATCTATTAATATCCTAAAACAACTAAAAATAAATACAACATTTAAATTATGCCATCATTTACATACATTACACTCCAAAATTCAAGTAAGAGTGATCCAATAATATCCCTCATAAAAAATAAAAAATAGGACATTTAAGCTACACTATAACTTTTACATACACATTAACATACTGTCCAAATTTCAAGAGTGATCCAATGATATCCTTGATAAAAAAACAAAAAGGTAAAACATTTAAGCTACACTATAACCTTTACATTTTGTACTTTTACTTTTTATTACATTGAAAAACCATATTTTACTGCACTATATAAAGACAAGCGTACTTCATGCTTACAATCATAGCTTTCAGTTTTATTCCAGCAATTTACAACCAGCCTGGAATTTGCACCCCCGGGCAGGGACTACCGCTATGGCAGTAGCTCCCTTGTTAAGGCGAAGAGGTTACGTTGGAATGTATTTTGATGAATAGAAGAGGAAGGGATATATATAATATATGTTCTCTTGACATATTTTACATGTGTTAAGATAGAATTTTAAAAGTTAGGTTTAGAGTATGGTTTAAAACTGTGTTTGTCGTGAGTAAGAGTTTTTTTGCTAATGCAAAGAAATAGGTTAACCATTTAAATAGGTTAATTATTTAAGATTTCGAGATATAGGAGTGAAAGTATGTTGTTTTGGTAATTTCAGGTAGTGTAGTTTTTTAATAACAATGACTAGTTAGTCTAGAATCTCCTTGAGCTATGATAGATTTTCCCACTAAATTTTTCCAAATTAAAATTATATTTTATGTAATACCAACTAGAATGTGACAAAATCTCTCTAAATAAGATTTATATAGCATATTAATCATGTTTAAAGAATATTTAATAAATTGTTTCTAATATTAAGATGCATTTAAGTATGAAATAAAATCTACATATTAGTCATGAAATTTTGTGAAATCCACAAATAACACACATATCTCGACATTTCTTGTAACATCTAAACGACAATTTCACATGTAATTTTTTTTTAATGTATTACTCCTACAAACCTAAAGACTATAACAAATTGTCCATAGATAATATGCACACATACAAAATGTAATTAATGACAATTACAAAGGTGATAACTGATCGTATATAACTGCACTTTAGGCTTTAATATTCAGGTGTGTGAATTAGAAAAGGGGTACTCTGACATTAATGCATATCTCTATTCACATCCTAGCTTGGTTGGTTGGTTATCGCATGTGCTAACACGCGGCTAACAGCTTGACCAAGGCGTGGCACCAGTGTCCTATCCCGCCAAGTGGTTTGATTCAGCACTGTCGATCTTTTGCCATCAATCTAATGTTGAGAAAAGTCTAGAGTTTGATCCACTAATTGATTCCATGCCTTCGAACCTTGGGTGGCTCATTATCGCTGGTGCTTGGACCTTTTGCGCTACTTTGCAGTGGCTAAGGTTCTTTTATGTATTCATTCCAACATAGGGTGTGCCCTGACGTGAAAGGGAGTTGAAAGAGTCACCTCTGAGCACAGGTATGAAAGAAATCTTAAGTTTTGAATGTTTAATGGCTCGGACGTGAGGGTTTTAGCATTATCGCGAAGTTGTCAATTATAAAATTATTCTGAAGTTTGAAACTGTTTCACAAGTATGAACTTGGAGGAGGCAGAGCAGACGATAGCCAACTCTCCGACATACTGAGAAAAGGTACATTGCTTTCCACGACCATACTACCTGTTATAATCTCTGTTTATTATGATTTTACTATTGGTTTATGATTTATCACCTCGGCCTCCAGATTGCCAATAAACCCTCCTTCATTCTTGCAAATTTTCTCTTTAGCATGGGGACGCCACTATACCAGGTAAGAAACCCTAATGCATCAACTGATTACTTACTGTTATGCCAAAAGGGTTTTCGCCTGAACTAACTATTATTAAATTCATGGCCTTCTTTTGCAGGTAAGCCATCTTATGGGAAATTTGAAGTTTGGGTCTGTGGCCTTTGAGTTCGTAAGGGATTACAATATGCCGGTCATTTCACAGGTTGGTGCCACGATCTTGATAGACTATTTCGACCTGTCTTTGCAGAGTTGCATGGAGGGTTTTACTCCTTAGGGTTTTTAGGTTAAGTCATGCATGCCTGATGTTGATCTTAAGTTAATCCCTCGACAAGTTCGATTGTCAAATACTCTATTGTTACTTTTTTTTATCAATTTTAAATGTATCGAGGTATGATTGGTTCTGAGGTTTTCTTCTTAATGGTGCACAAGATTAAACAGTGCCTCTAGGTAGCCTTTACTACATTGTTAAGTTATTCTGAACTGATAATTTCTACGGAAAGTTGTTAAGTTATATGCAATCCCTAGCATTTGATACTTGTTAAAATACTCTAAATTGGAAATTCATATGGATTGTTATTATATGCAATGGTTATTGTGATACATGCATTTCGTTTTATTATTACCGAATTTCTAGTCCTACGACCTTATTCCTATATGCAAAGTATATAGTATATTCATTTGATTGTGAATAGATATATTAATTCTGAATGCGAGGTTCCGGCTAAGCTGCTTTGAAGTTTACTGTGTAAGCGTGCATTTCATCCATTAAATAGAGTTTTTATGGCGAAAGTTTATCCCGAGGGTTTTTACAGTTAAGGCATATATATTGATTTGTTCTTATTTGACTTAGCATAAAGGAAAATCCTGACATGTATTTAGATTTTCAAACTGCTATTTCGATAACGTCTATGCTTATTCTAGAATTTGTTAACAAAGATGCTTTCATATCTCTTGTTTGCCTTTTAGGTTATATTTAGTAATGCTACACAGAACTTATCTCCTATTTCAAACTCGTAATGACTTCCCTTATGTTCATCATATAACTCGAGATTTTGACACAGAGGTGAATCCTATGTTTTTAATTTAATTTCCTAACCCGTAAGTTAGCTATAAAATCTGAGATCTATCATCTCTAATAAAATTCTATTGTTTGATTCATATATCTAACCGGTAAGTTAATTATAACCTCTGTAATCTTACATTCTTGACAAAATTGCATACTACACATTTATGACCCGATATGTCTAGAATAACATATACAGACTAGCACTAGATCTTCGAGGTTCTTTATATTACTTATCAGTTATCCTGCAAACAATAATGATAAAATTAATACTTTTCATAAAGTCGCTCCTCCCAGCCACGAGTCTGGCAATCACATCCAGACTCCCCACGAGCACTTTCTCCTTTTCACACTGGATTATATCCAATTATAGTCAGTACTAAGGGCCTCAGGACTACTATCCAGCCTCCATCTCAGTACTCTCTGTTGACTGTCTTGGGAAATCTTCCAACTAGCTTGTTTCACCCAGCTCTAGGAGAGATTTTTCCCTTTTCTTTCCCCTCTCTATATTTCCCTTTTTTTAGGTAGAGGGTTAACTGTTTCTTGGTAACCATTTCTTTTAACTAAATCAAAACAATTTTATTCTGTTAAAGTAATGTTACCAATAATTTAGGTAATCACCAAATAACCATAATAGATGTTTCCTATTCTTTCAACCTCAATTATTCAATGTCAAATATCAAAATGAATTAGCACTTAATTTAAACATGCAGTAAAGATTTACTTAATAATTCTCAGTAATTTTAAATGTCATTTTTGGGGTGTTACATCTCCCCCCATATGAGGAACACTGTCCTTGGTGTTCTCTCTTCCTTCATAAAATAATGCAGGATAAGATTTTCGCATAAATTCCTCCTCTTCCGAGGTGGCCTCTTCTGGGCCAAAGTGCTTCCATTGCACTTTAACCTGGGTAATGGATCGCTTCCACAAGTTAGTTTCTATCTGATTAAGAATACGAAGAGGTCCTGCCAGGAACTCTCCTTCCAGTTTGACTTGTACCACATAATAAATAGTTACATTATGTTTTCTAAAAAGAAACAAATGATGTATCTGGTCTTATCTACTTAACTGTTTTGCTTAATGTTCTCCTAGTCAATAATGTTCTGAGGGTTATACACATACTTTTTTAGTAATGATACGTGAAATACATTGTGGAACCGAATGTGGCTTGGTAGCGCAAGCTCATAGGCCACAGATCCAAATCATTCCAAAACTTGAAAGGGGCCATAGTATCGGGGTGCTAATTTAGCATAACCCTTCCATTATAATGAAATTTTCTGGGGCTTCACTCAAATAAACGTGATCTCCTGGTTGAAATTCCCTGTAGGTCCTCTTTTTGTCTGCATACATTTTCTGCTTGTCTTGGGCTGCCCTTAAATTTTGTCGATTCTTCCTCATGGTCTCCTCCATTTCTGCTAGCATCTCAAGATCCAGTGCGAACTTATTAACTGGGTTATTCTAGTCTATGGGCACTTTGCACTTTCTCCCATGCAACACCTCAGAGGGGTTCATGCCTAGTGACTCGTGGTGTCCATTATTATATGCAAACTCTACTAAATGGAGCTAATCTTCCCAACACCTGGTTTACCCATTCGGTCTGTCCATCCGTTTGGGGATGCTAAGCGATACTAAATTGGACCTGAGTACCTAAACCCAAAAAGAGAGTTTCCCAGAAGGTGGAAGTGAATTTCACGTCCCTATCCGAAATTACTACTTTGGGTATCCCATGTAAGCAAAAAATTTCCTTCATAAATATGTCCGCAATTTCTACGATTTTGTATGTGGACTTTCCCAGTATGAAGTGAGTTGTTTTACTCAAATTATCAACTACCACCATCATTGAATCATATTGCTTTCTTGTTCAAGGTAAGCCGGTAATGAAATCTAAGGATATGGTCTCCCATTTCCATTCCGGAATGGGCAATGGTTGCAACAGTCTAGCGGGATGTTGGTACTCTACCTTTACTAGCCAAAAGTACGCTTTCTTGATGGATGAAAGAATTTTTTGATAGTTAAGATGGCCAACACAAGGCTTCCTGTGAAACTCATCCAACACAAAGAGTTTAACTGAGCTTTGGTTAGGTACGTAAATTATGTCCTTAAAAGTAAGGAGATTATCGGAATTTATTTCAAATTCTGATTTTTCATTTTTTAGCAAAGCTTATTTTATTTGTTGCCGAATGAAGGAATACTTCAAGTCTCTGTTAGCTACTTCTTTTATGATTTCAAGGATGTTGGAACTTACTTGACTCATCTGAACGTCATAGATAAAACGTAACTTCCTGCTTGGTACGTCAGCCACATGATTTTCCTTCCCTTTTAAATGTTTCATTTCAAAATCAAATTCACTTAGGAAGGTTCTCCATCTAGCCTATCAAGCATTCAATCTAGACTGATTAAAAAAATTGGTAAGCCTGCTATGGTCGATTAGCAGCAAAAATTTCTTCTCGAGTAGGTAATGTTGCCACATTTTAAGAGCATGCACCACTGCTGTCAACTCAACATCATAGGCTGAATATCGTTGTTCATATTCCTTCAACTTTCATTATTCATAAGAAATCACTTTTCCCTCTTGTGTCAGCACTCCACCAACACCCTCCTTGCTTGCATCTATGCAAACCATGAAAGACTTTTCCGGATCAGCCACCTTTAACACTGGTCGGTGGTGAGCAGATGTTTTAGTTTTTCAAAACTCTGTTGACATTATGCTGTACAGTGGAAAGTGTACCCCTATTTCTGTAAGGAGGTCATTGGAAAGGTGAGTTTTTAGAATCCCTCAATGAATCTGCGGTAATACCCGGCTAATCCCAAGAATGATCAGATATCAGCGACATTCTTTAGCGTTGTCCATTCCATAATTGTTTTGATATTTTCTGGATCCATTGCAATGCCATCTGCTGATATAACGTGACCCAAGTACTAGATTTGATCTTTGAAAAAAATCACATTTGCTTAATTTGGCATATAACTGATTTTCCCTTAATGTTTGCAATACTATTTTCAAATGTTCTTTATGGTTCTCCTGATTTTTGGAATTTATTAAGATATCATCAATGAAAATCAATACAAATTTATCGAGGTAGGGCTAGAAAATACCATGCATTAAACTGATGAATGTGGCTGGTGCATTGGTAAGGCCAAACAGAAATACCACGAACTCGTAATGACCATAGCACATGCGGAATGACGTCTTGTAAATATCTTCCTCCTTTATCCTTATTTGATGATAGCCGGATACTAAATCAATTTTTGAAAATACCTTGGCTCCCTATACCTGGTCATAAAGATCATCAATACGTGATAACGGATACTTGTTCTTGATATTAAGCTTGTTTAATTGTCGATAATCGATGCATAACCTCAGGCTTCCATCCTTTTTTCATATGAATAAGACAAGGGCTCCCCAAGGAGGCACACTCGGCCGAATATACCTTTTATCTAAAAGCTCCAGCAATTGCATTTTGAGTTCTATTAATTCATGTATGCTCATGCGATAAGGGGCTTTGGATATAGTGGCTGCACCCGGAATTAATTCAGTAGTGAAGTCAATGTCACTCTTTGGTGGTAGACCTGGAATAGATTTTGGAAACATGTCAACAAATTCCTGAATAATAGGTATATTTTCCAGAGAGGTCATCTTATTTTTAGTGTTTGTGAAGCCCACCTGAACAACATATATTTGACAACCCTTTTCAATACATTTTCCTAATTGATTAGCTATAATGGGACGTAACTTGGTATTAGTTTTAATGCCTTGGAGTTCCTCCCTTTTGCCTAATTCAGGAATAAAACTGACAGTTTTCTTTTTGCAGTCCACCAAGGACCAACACTTTTCTAACTAGTCCATCTCGATTAGTATGTCATAAAAACCCAAAGGTAGTATATTAAGATCTACTTAAATTGGTTGTTCTGAAATCGTTATGGGGCAACGTTTTGTCCTTGCAGTTACCCTTCTTTTTGTTCCTGTGGCTAGTTGAAATAACTATGGTTTTGAAAATGTACTGCTTGGCAAATGACATTTATCTACCACCGTAGGACTAACGTAGCTTAAGCTAGCACCTGGGTTAAATAAAACAGACAGATGTTACTTAGCAATCATACCTTCACATTTGATCATGGTGGGCTAAACTTTTTTCTGATGAACATCCAGGGCAGCATTAATTATCAACATTCTCCTTGCCACATCTCCCACTGTAGATGTTTCTTGCATGTTTGATAATTGTTCTGTTGTTGCTTTATGCGGACAGTTTTTGTAATAGTGTGGTTCTCTACATCCCGAACACTATAGTTCCAGTTTGGTTTGCGGATCGTTTACAGATTTAGCAGCTCCTTCCGAAAGTCTGTTTTTGGGATAAGCCATCTAAGGTTGATTCCTGGCACAAAATTTGTTGTAGGGTTTTTGTTGTACGCTTCTGCTACCTACAAATCTGGATTTCTTACTTGGAGTTTGACTTTTGCCTTTCTTGTTCAAATTCCCCTTGGATCCTTCATTCTTTTGTTTCATTTGTTGATAATAGATTAGGGCTTTATGCACAACGTCCTCCATTGTCTTGGGGTAATCAAACTCTAATTTCTCTTTCATAAAATTAGGCAGACTGTTGATAAAGCCCTGAATTTTGGCCTTTTCTTCTTGCATGTAAGGCACATAACATAACAGGGAGCTAAATTGTCTTACGTACTCATCCATAGTTAAGGTTCCCAACGTTAACTCATGGAATTCCTTCGCTTTCTCATCGTAATAATGCTCAATTAAATACTTATCTTTGAAATTCTTTTGGAATTCTTGCCAGGTACCTTCCACTTCATTGATTTTCCTTACTATTTTTATTTCTCCCCACCACAAGGTGGCTTTTTCTCTTAACTGATAAACTACTAATCTTGCTTTTAGTTTATCTGTGTACTCATAAATCTGGAAATATTTTCCCATGTCAATGAGCCAGGCTTTTGCTACCTCTTTTGATTCCCCTTCAAAAAGTGATGACTTAATCTCTTTTAGTTCACCTTGCAATTTATTTTTCTTTCTTTTTATTCTTCGTTGGTCAGACACATTGTCTTAGCACCCTTCTTCATCTTCCCTCTATTTCTCAACAGATTTAGTGTTTTCCTCTCCATGTTGTGCTATTGGTGTCTTTTCCCAGTTCTCAACACTGGGATCTGAATGCCAATGATTCTATCTGTTAGACAGACTTCATAATATCTTTTCTTGTTCTTCGCAAAGTCTTTCATTATCTGATCTTAAATTCATCATTTCAACACGCAACTGTTGAACAGTTTCTAATAATGTTTCATTATCCTGTCGTGATTCTTTTCCTAGTTTTATCCATATATCAGGATTTGCATTTACATATGTAGTACCAGGTGCATCGGTTGGTCAAGGGCCCCCTTTCATTTTGCCTCGTCTCTTTTGTTGGTGTGATTCTTTAATTATTAATTGTTTCACATGTAAATTGATTTAGTTACACAAAAAACTGAAGAAAAAATTATTTCATGTACATGACTATTCCCCAAAAAATCTCATTGTCCAAACTTGAGCTCTGATACCATTTGTAACATCTAAACGACAATTTCACATGTAATTTTTTTTTAATGTATTACTCCTACAAACCTAAAGACTATAAAAAACAGTCCATAGATAATACACACACATGCACAATGTAATTAATGACAATTAAGAAGGTGATCATTGATTGTATATAATTGCACTTCAGTCTTTAATATTCAAGTGGGTGAATCAGAAAAGGATTACTCTAACATTAATGCATATCTCTATTCACATCCCGACTTTCTTGGTTGGCTATCGCATGTGCTTACACACGATGAACAACCTGACCAAGGTGTGGCACTGGTGTCCTATCCCGCTAAGTGGTTTGATTTAGCACCGTCGATCTTCTGCCATCGATCTCATGGTGAGAAAATTCTAGAGTCTGATCCTCTAATAAATTTCACGCCTTCGAACCTTAGGTGGCTCATTTTCATTGGTGCCTGGACCTTTTGCGCTACTCTGCAGTGGCTAAGGTTCTTTTTTGTATTCATTCCGACACAAGGTTTGCCTTGGCTTGAAAGGGAGTTGAAAGGGGTGCCTCCAAGCATAGGTATGACAAATATATTAAGTTTTGAATGTTTAATGGCTTGGTCCTAAGGATTTTAGCATTACCATGGAGTTTTCAATTATAAAACTGTTATGAAGTTTGACACTGTTTCACAGGTATGAACTTGGAGGAGACAAAGATAACAAACGACAACTAGCTCTCCGACATACTAAGAAAAGGTAGATTACTTACCATGGCCATACTTCCTGTTACAAGCTCTGTTTATTATGATTTTACTATTGGTTTATGATTTATCACCTCGACCTCCAAATTGTCAATAAACCCTCCTTCATTCTTGTAGGTTTTCTCTTTAGCATGGGGATGCCGCTATACCATGTAAGAAACCCTAATGCATTAACTAATTACTTACTATTATTCCGGAAGAGTTTTCACCTGAACTGACTATTACTAAATTCATGGCCTTCTTTTGCAGGTAAGCCATCTTATGGGAAATCTAAGGTTTGGGTTTGCGACCTTTGAGTTCGTAGGGGCTTACAATCTCCCGGTCATTTCACAGGTTGGCCCCACGACCTTGATAGATTGCTTCGACCTGTCTTTGTAGAGTTGCATGGAGGGCTTTACTCCTTAGGGTTTTTAGGTTAAGTCATTCATGCTTGATGTTGATTTTAAGTTAATCCCTCAACAAGTTCGACTGTCAAATACTCTACTCTTATTTTGTTTATCAATTTTAAATGTATCGAGGTATGACTGGTTCTAAGTTTTTCTTCTTAATGGCACACAAGATTAAACAGTGCCTCTGAGTAGCCTTGAATACATCTTCAATTTATTCTTAATTGATCATTTCTATGGGAAGTTGTTATATGCAATGGTTAGCATTTGATACTTGTTAAAATTACTCTGAATTGGTAATTCATATGGATTGTTATTATACGCAATGGTTATTGTGATACATGCATTTCATTTTATTATTACCAAAATTTAGGTCCTTTGACCTTATTCTTATATGCACAATATATAGTATATTCATTTGATTGTGAATAGATATATTAATTCTGGATGTGAGGTTCTAGCTAAGTTGCTTGGAAGTTTATTGTGTAAGCATGCATTTCATCCATTAAATAGAGTTTTGTGGGGAAAGTTTATCCTGAGGTTTTTTATAGTCAAGGTATATATATATCAATTTGTTCTTATTTGACTCAGCGTAAAGGAAAATCTTGACATGTATTCAGCTTTTCAAATTGTTGTTTCGATAACGTCTGTGCTTATTCCATAATCTGTTAAGAAAGATGTGTGCATGTCTCTTGTTTACCTTTTAGGTTATATTTAGTAATGCTACCCAGAACTCATCTCCTATTTTAGACCCGTAATGACTTCCCTTATGTTCATCATATAACTCAGGATTTTGACATAGAGGTCAATCCTCTGTTTTTTATTTAATTGCCTAACCTGTAAGTTAGCTATAAAATCTAAAACCTATCATCTTTAATAGCATTCTATTGTTTGATTCATATATCTAAATAAAATCTAAGACCTATTATCTTTAATAATATTCTATTGTTTGATTCATATAACCTCTTCAATCTAACATCCTTGAGAAAATTGCATACTACAGATTTATGATCATGTATGTCTAGAATAAAATATATAGAATAGCATTAGATCTTCAAGGTTCTTTATATTACTTACCTGTTATCTTGTAAACAATAATGATAAAAATAATACTTTTTATAAAGTCTCTCCTCACAACCAGAGTCTGGAATCATGTCGAGACTCCACCCGAGCACTTTCTCCTTTCCACGTTGGATTATATCTAGTTACAGTCAATACTAAGGGCCTCGAGACTCCTATCCAGCCTCCATCTCAATACCCTCTGTTGATTGTCTTGGGCAATCTTCCCACTAGTTTTTTTCACCCAGCTCTAGGAGAGATTTTTTACTTTTCTTTCCCCTCCCTATATTTCCCTTTTTTTAGGTAGAGGGTTAACTATTTCTTGGTAACCATTTCTTTTAACTAAATCAAAATAGTTTTATTCTGTTAAACTAATGTTACCAATAATTTAGGTAATCACCATATAACCATAATAGATGTAACATGGTCTTTCAACCTCAATCATTTAGTGTTAAATACAAAATAATAATTCTCAGTAATTTTAAATGCCATTTTTGGGTATTACATTTCCAATTGTAATTTTTTTCAATTAAATATTTAAATCAAAATCGATTTAATTTTTTTTAATTTCTATCTTAATTTTATATTAACTTGATAAAAATGAAATAATGAAAAGTAAAAAAAATACTTTATGATTCTTTTTTACTTTTTACAAGAGATGTGTAATACATTGTGTAACATTGAGTCTATAAGAGATATTAGTAGTGTCACCAAAATAACACGTTAAATAAAAAAAAAAAAATGCCCACAAGCATGTCTATTTTAGAATAGGGCTTCTATTCTGTTAAAGTAATGTTAGCAATAATTTAGGTAATCGCGATATAACCATAATAGATGTAACATGGTCTTTCAACCTCAATCATTTAGTGTTAAATATAAAATAATAATTTTCAGTCATTTTAAATGCCATTTTTGGGGTATTACATTTCCAATTGTAATTTTTTTTCAATTATATATTTAAATGAAAACTAATTTAATTTCTTTTAATTTCTATCTTAATTCTATATTAACTTGATAAAAATGAAATAATGAAAAGTAAAAAAAATTGTTTATGATTTTTTTTACTTTTTACAAGAGATGTGTAATACATTTTGTAACATTGAGTCTATAAGAGATATTAGTAGTGTCACCAAAATAACACGTTAAATCAAAAAATCATAATGCCCATAATCATGTCTATTTTAGAATAGGGCTTCTATAATTTTAATTTAATTATCAATAATTATCAAGTGGATGGTAAAGATTAACCTCCACAAAATATTCAAGAATATTCATAGTAGTATACACAAATCAAAGATTGAGATTTTTTGTGTGAATCTAGGAGCATCCATTATATCGAACGATTACATCACTGTTTACATTTTCCAAAGATCTTGTGGCCCTCACTCTTATAAAATTTGTTGGTTGGAAAGTAATTACAAAAATATATAGCTAGTTTCTAAAAAAACTTTGATGAGTAAAATCAGAAGGACACATCATACCAAAATACCATCAAAATCAAAGTTCAACTAGTTATCATTATGAGTCACAAGAATTGACTGGGGCGGGATGCTTTGGTCCTAAGCCTGGAGAAAGGGGAGGCCTGAAGTTGAAATGTACATGCTTCTCCATATGCACCAATCTCACACTATTCGATCTAGTTTCTCCTATAAGCACAAGTGCCTCCTTTGCAAGCTAGCCAAATAGTCCATCATATGTCACTAGTTGCACTAAAAATCACTCATGAAACCAATAATTGCATTCCTATCTTCATGCCTATCTCTATTGACCTGCTCCACCAACTTGATGATGTGTGTCAGTTGGCTGGTAGAATTATCCGATGAGGGAATTGACTCTCCCGGGCTAGATTTCTAGGTTGGATTGGAGGTTCACAACCTCACCAAGTCCTAAATCTCCCATTAGATGCTTGTCCCATTTACCCCTTTTTCCTCTTCCTGTCCTAGCTCTACCTCGCTAGTGAAGCATTATTCTTCAAGCATCACAACCAATCACCTTACAAAATAAACAATTATTTCCGAAGAGACAGGTTCCAATGCATCCAAATAAATTGCTAATAGGATCCAAACTAGTGCCTCCCGACAATGAACATGGGCTAAATTTTATTTCCAATATGCTAGGAGGTGGGGCTTACCCATACTGACGCCTGCGATTTGTGCACCCCTTAATTGAACCTCTAGACTTGCAAGGACTAGTTAGGACAAAAGTCGCTCGACACACCCAAGATTTCCTAAGTAAACCAGTCCACACCCTTTCTAATTCAACCCTCGCACTAGTGAGTAAAACCAGAATTGAAACAATACGCCATGAGCCACTAGAATTCCCAACTACTATGGAAAGGGTCACCTACTCGACACAATTAATCGTAGAACAAGGATTGAGATGTTGAGGATGCACCAAAATCCCACAAAGGCTACAACAAAATTCACCTTAGTTGCTTTTATGCCAAGAGTTCCTCTTTGTGGGGTAAAGATTTCCCCTTACCCCTCTAGCCAAACCCCTTGAAACCTAGATAGGAGGTCTAGCCTCGAGTCTCCCACACCAGACCTGAAGATAAAACACCACTGTAGACTATATTAAGAGCCAATGACACCCAAGTGCATAGGTCAAGGCTAGAAACACAAAAAATGTTATAGAAGTACCAGGTAGAGAAACCAGTATAAACATTAATATAAATTTTCTACTATTGATGAATTTGAATTGAAAACAAGAGATTAAAAATTTCCTCTACAATACTGCACAATGGAAATCACAATCTAGAAACACATGCAATGACATGAAACCATCAAAACCACAAGAACATAATGATTTTACAAGGGAACCCACATGGGAAAAACCCCTCCGATGCTTTTTATTAATCAGATGAGAATGAGAAACTGCTACAATGTCTTGCTTCAATTATAAAGCACAACCTGCACTGTAAACTTGTTCTCCTGCTAATGGTCCCACTTTGACAAACATTTAGCCAATTCAAGGCCCCACCTTCCTCCTATTTACTTGGACAATTTAGGAGAAATTAGGCTCTTAAAGAATAGGGGAATTCCCTATTTCCTTGCACAAAATCCAAAGGGATTGAGCACCTGCATCAATGCCAAGCCTATACACTCAACTAGTATATAATTTATAATTACAACATGCCTTTTCCTCCACTCCAGATAGGAAATTTGAATTATATGCATGTTTGGGCTATATTTAGTTGATTGACTAGTTTAACTAAGAGATGACTGAGTTAGCAATAGTTTTACTACTCAACTAACCTTCAACTGACTCAACTAATGACTTGATTTCAGTTCACTGAGTTCAACTGAAAATAATTGAACTAGATTGCTAAATTTTAACAATCACTATATGCACAATTATACTCCAAGCCTATAACTTGAATTTAGTAACCTAACTTGTAGATAAGGCCATGTCACTCTAGCTAACTACAATCCAACTCATCATGTTGATCTAGAAAATCAAATTACTCAATGTGACTAAGGCAAAAGTTAAATTGAGCCTTTCTTGCTACAATTTCTAACACCCCCTCTTAGCAAGAAAGGGATTTTGTACCACCCTTATCCTACACCTGTGGAATTCAAATTTTCTTCTTGACAATTCCTTTGTTAGCATATCTGCATCCTACTCCTCAATTGGAATGTACTATAGTACCATAATTCTCCTCTGCATAGAATCCCACAACTGATGGTACCTAATATCAATGTGCTTCGACTTTCCATGAAATACTAGATTCCGAAAGAGTTTAATACAACTTTGTTAATCACAATAAATAATTGTTGGATCCATCTTCTGACTGAAAATACCCACAAGTATTTTCCTCATCTATATGGCCTCACAAGTTGCTTGAATTGTAGCCATATATCCAGCCTTTGCTAGGTTGAGTTCCATAGACCTTTATTTCCTACAATACTAGGAAAAAGTTGTAGACCCAACATTAAAGATAGTAGTTGAACTACTTTTCATGTCTAAAGGACTCTCTACCCAATCTGCATCAGTGAATCCTTGGAGCTTCACTCCCTCTATCCTCCTGTACCATAACCCATACTCAGTTGTGTCTCTAAGGTATCACAACACATGCTTTGCTTCCTTCCAATAAAACTTGGTAGGCTTCACCATGTCTTGACTCAATTGATTAACTTCATAACATATGAGAAGCCTTGTGTTCACTAGATACATCAAGGATCCCACAAGTCATTTTTAGATGGTAGCATATACTACCTCTCCTAAAGAATCACTCTCCTTTCTCTGGTTTGTATCTAGGGGTGAATCCCTAGGCTTCCAGTTCTCCATGTGAAATATTTGAAGCATTTTAGAGTAATACTTCCCATGAATCACAAAAATCTCACCATCACCCTACCATAATTTAATCCCAAGGAAGTAATGCATCAAGCCAATGTCCTTTATCTCAAATTCTCCTACAAGGTCCTCCTTGCAAGAGTGGATAAATTGCTCGTCCCCTATAAGTATCAAGCCATCAACATACAATACTAAGATAAGCAACTTTCCATCTACCACAATGTGATAGATATTGGCATCTGCTTCACTTTTGGTGAAGACCAATCCATTGTGATATGTGTCAATCTTAGTGTACGATGCTCGGGGTCACTGTTTGGGACCATAAAGGGCTCTCCTTAGTCTACACACATGTGTCTCCTTGTCATATGTCTCAAACCCCTTTGGATTCTCTATTTAAACATCTTCCTCAACAACATCATTGAGGAAGGTGGTCTTCACATCCATTTAATGGATCTTCGACCCCATCTACGCAGCTAATGCTAGAATGATTATGATCGAGGAATATCTTTC
Source organism: Pinus taeda (assembly GCA_000404065.3). Classification (NCBI taxonomy): domain Eukaryota; kingdom Viridiplantae; phylum Streptophyta; class Pinopsida; order Pinales; family Pinaceae; genus Pinus; species Pinus taeda. The sequence continues at coordinate 22,199 of APFE031535032.1, read as the reverse complement.
CACTGGGGAAAATGTTTCCTCATAGTCCAATCCCTCTACCTAAGAGTATCATTTGGCCACAAATCTGACCTTGTGCTTCTTGATTCTCTCATTAGTTGCATGCTTCACTTTGTAAATCCATTTAGAACCAATCACTGACTTCTTCTCTAGTCTTAGCACCACCTCCCATACATTATTCTTCATGATGGAGTCATACTCCTATACCATGGCATAAACCCACACTGGTTGAGAAACTGCTTCCTCAAATGAAGAAGACTCTTTCTCAATGAGTTATGTCATGAGGGCCATATACCCAATGTATCTATCTGGTGAACTCCTATGCTTATGCTGAGATATAGGAGCTCTTACATGCTCCCGTGCATCCTACACCAATACGTCAACTTCTCTAGTTCTCTTCCTCCCCTCTATAGAAGATTCTGGTTGAGTGGGTGCCTACGCTCAGCTTATTGTCTTCTCCTCCACTTATGGCTCCTCCAAAGAATCCTGAATCTTTGTCTGAGGATCCTCCTCCAATCAGATACTAGTCATCTTTCACTCTAGAGAGCATATCATAGCCTTATCCTCATCAAAATTGAAATCTCTCGTCACCATTGTCACCTTGAGTGAGGTCAAATACACCTGCTAATTATGTGGTGTCTCTGTGTATCCTACAAATACCCCCATCTTAGCTATGGTATCAAGCTTCTTCTTCCTATCCTTGAAGACATCAACATACACAGTAGCTCCAAAAACTCAAAAATGAGATACATTTGGTTCCTCCTAGAGAAAGTTTCTTTGGGTGTGATCATCCAAAGTATTCTATGAGGGCTCATGTTTTGCAAATAAATTTTGGTATTTCATGCTTCTACCCATAGATGTAATGGAAGCCCTTGATCATGCAATATGGCTCTTGTTTCTCCCACAATGTTTATGTTCTTCCTTTCAACCACCTCATTTTGTTGTGGGTTATGGGGTGTTATCAATTCACTTATAATACCCTCTTTGGCAGAAAATTCCTTGAAGGTGCTAGAAACAAATTCTCCTCTATTATCACTTCTCAAGGCTTTGAATTTTTGACCGGTCTCCTCTTAACCAATGCCTTGAATTCAACAAGTTTTGATAAAACTTCATCTTTCTTCCACATGAAGAAGATCCAACATTTCTAGAAAAGTCATAAAAAAAAATCACATAATACCTCTGTTTTGTTATAGAGGCTATAGAAAATGGTCCACATACTTAGAGTGGACTAGATCCAAGATTTCTCCAGCTTTTCTATCTCTGATTTGGAAGGTGGATTGAACATATTTCCTCAATGTGCAACCCTTACAGACATCATGTTGGTCAAGGATACATTTTGAGAGACCAGTGGTAATTTGTTTCATGATTTTTAATGCCCCATGGTGTAAGTGTCCCATATTCCTGTGCCAAATTTCTCTAAAATATCAACTCTACACCTTCTCTGCCTTGCTACTCAGTGACGCACAAGCTTCCACCTCACTTTTGTAGAGATTTTTCACTCTAACTCCAATCTATTTCACCTACCCGATAGTTACATGTCTCAGAAAGGCATTCCCCTTACTGAAAAAAGAAAAACATCATATCTTCTATCCTCCAATATAGCTGCAACGATCATGGTATTATTCATCCCAGGTTCATACATGACATCTTTTAGATGAAGATGGGAGACTGAGTCCCTATTAAAGGTTACCGTTCCAATTCCTTTGGTATTGTACCTCCCATCATCCCTAAGTTCTATATGCATCTGGAGGTCCTTCTCCTCTAGGATACTGAAGAATTATTTATATCCTATCATATGGAATAAGGCACATTAATCTAGGTACCACACACTCCACATTGCAGTGCTAGCCATGCATGCAATTATGGTGAAGTTTAATTCGAATTGTGAGGCAAGTGTTTTACCTATTTTGTTAGGTTCCTATAATACTAGTGTATTCCCCTTATTGTTATTGTTAGTGTAGCCCCCTATTTTTATTTGTGTGCCCATGTATCCCCCACATTGTTATTATTGTGCACCATAGAAGTCCACTATTGTTATTGTTGTGCCCTTACATTATTATTATTATGTAGGCTATGATTATATTGTGAGCCCTTAGACTCCTATATATGCCAAGGAGGTTTTATCATTTGAATCATCCAATAATTATTCTTTTATGTAATGCATAGGAGGTTTCCCCCTCTAAGATGATAATTTTTGAGTATTTGATCTATGTTTTTTTCTATTTTGTGAGCTGGTTGCATAACATTTTGAATCTGAGTTTTAGATTCTAGGGTTTTTCTTCTTCAAACAGGTCATCTTCTAATTTTCACTATAAATTTTTTCTGTGAACCTTTAAGAAAAAATTGCAACCACATGTATTTGAAATATTGGTGAACCTTGTGTATGAATTTCATATCTTGATTTACTATATTTTTAGAGATATGATCCGAGGAAGTTAGGATCTTTGTAGGCTCTAGAATTCCATCTCAAATAGGTGACCTAGGGAAAATCGTCATAACTTTCTCTCCGAGCATCAGATTTGAATTTCATAAAAGGTGACTGAAAATAAACAAACGTTAGTTTTCTGGAATCATTTTCAAGGGCAAAGGTCAAAACGCTGACACGTGGAACTTCGTATAAGTTCACTCTACTGAACCAGTCTATAATCAGGTCATCGTGGGATATCAAGCATACCTATTTCTTAAATAATCCAATATTGGTCATACTTGGGGGTTTGGAAAGAAGACTCAAAGGGATACTACCAGATGGAATTTTGGAGCTTAGAGATCCGAAATTATATAGATACAACAATTTCAATATCGACCTCCTAAAAAGCAAGAAAAAGGTGTGTATTTTTTTAATTTTTTGATAACTTTTGTTTGAAAAATAAGTTTGAAGTCATTCAAGGGGAATATTGAAGTATAGATATCAGTATTTGGTTCTAAAAGCCTCCTAGAAAAAATAATTCTACACCCATTAATCCCTCAGAAAGCTCTAATATGACTCGTGAAGAGGAAGAATTGCAGCATGATATATCAAAATTACAGGACCAAGTGCAACAAATTTTAGTCTCGCAAAGAGCAACTAAAGATGAATTAAAAGTGGACATGGATGGATTAAAAAGGAACATGGATGTCTTGGGGGACGATTTAAAAGTAAACATGGAATATTTGAAGGATGGTTTAAAAGTAGACATGGAAGCAATGATGAAAGTGAAGATGGAAGGATTGACAAAGTTTCTGCAAGAAAGGCTTCCCAATGGTGACACGATAATCCATGAAAATCATGATGAGTACAAAAGAAATATGAATTATTATGTTAGATACTCTAATGTTGGGTTTAAGACCCACCACATTCCAAAGATCGATATGAGGAATTTTGATGGCAAGGATCTAGTAAGATGGACTACAGATGGAGCAATATTTTGATCTTCATGATGTGCAACACACACAAAAGGTATTGCAAATTTATATTTAGAACCCAATCAATTTGTATGGTATCGATGGATTTTTTCTCGTAAACCACTTGTCACTTGGTAAATTTTTATGGAGTAAATGATAACACATTATGAGGATACAAAGAGAAACACCTTATTTATCCAATTGATAAATCTCAAACAAAAGGGTTCCATGGCAGAACACATTGAGGCCTTCCAAAAATTGAATATCAGGGAAACTGATATTCTAGAGGAGCATAGGATTGATGTCTTCATAGGGAATTTGAAGGATAACATGCAACATGAGGTTCACCTTTGAGAACCTGATTCATTGGAGAAGGCATTCAGGGTGGCAAGAAAAGTTGAAAGAAAAATTATGGCAAGAAGGAAGTCTACCAATCACAACTACAATGATGGAAGTGTTGTTGCTCCTAGCCTTCCACAACCTACAATGTTGATGCCACAACCATTGGAGGATAAAAGAGTAAAAGGGCTTTGTTACAATTGTGATAAAAAATACACTAAAGGTCATAAGTGTAATGAGAGGAAATTATTCTACATAGATTATGAAGAGGAGGAAGAAAAGGAACAAGAAACATCAAAAAGGGATGATATACGCTAGGAACCAACTCCAGAGAAAGAAGAAATGAATTTGGTCATATCTTTTAATGCATTGGAAGGAATTACCACTCTTCAAACTCTCAAGATATAAGGAAATATCAAGAAGAAAAAGGTAATAGTGTTGATTGATTCGGGTAGTACACATAATTTTATTCATTGTAAGATATCCAAGGAATTGAATTTCTTCCCATATCGATCACCAAAGTGTCAAGTGATCATTGCAAATGAAGAAACTATAAATTGCTCTAGAAATTTGCATAATATCAAGATAAAAATGGGGGAATATGTATTTAATAGTCCCATGCTTTCCATTCCAATGGGTGGTGCTGATGTTACGAGTCCAATGGTTACAATATTTGAGGATGATAACTTTTAATTTTCAAGAACATTTCTTGAATTTTTTTGGGGAAGGAAACGAAGTTGAACTAAGGGGTATCACAGGGAAACCAATAAATACATGAAAAAACTTCTAAATAAAGAACAACGGGGCGTAATTGCACAATTATGCTCACTAAAGGTTCAAACATCGAAATCTTCTATTTATCCAGATCTCCAAAAAGCCTTGGAAAATCATTCCAAGGTATTTGAGACTCCCACAGGAATCCCACCTATTTTTTATCATGAGCATGCTATTCACTTGATTCCAGGAAGTGTTCCTCCAAAAATCAGTAGTTACAGATATCTTTATGCCCAAAAGAGTGAAATTAAATGTATGGTTCCAGAAATGCTAGAAGTTGGTATAATTCAACCTAGTCAAAGTTCTTTCTCTGCTCCAATAGTATTGGCACATAAGAAGGATGTATCATGGCTTGTGTGTTCGGATTATAGGGAGCTCAACAAGCTCACTATTAAAGATAAATTTCCCATTTTGATCATTGATGAATTGTTGGATGAATTACATGGAGCAATCTACTTCACCAAGCTACATCTTCATTTAGGATATCATCAAATAAGAATGAACATTGAAGACCTTCCAAAAATAGAATTCGAAACTCATGAGGGTCATTATGAATTTTTGGTCATGCCTTTTGGCATTACTAATGCACTTTCCACATTTCAAGGTTTGATGAATTTCATTTTCAAACCCTTCATTAGAAAAGTTGTGTTAAAAGTTTTGATGATATAATAATCTACAAGATGTCTTGGAAGGATCATGTCGAACATGTTGTCACGGTTCTCAAACTATTATAGGAGAAATAATTATATGAAAAAGCCTCCAAATATTTCTGGATTACAAAAGGTGGAATATTTGGGTAATATTGTATCTCATGACGGTGTTAAGGTAGACCCTAACAAAATTAAAACCATTAAGGAATGGAAAATCCCCACAACCATAAACCATCTTCGAGGATTTCTCAAGTTGCAGGGTATTATCACAATTTCGTTAAGAATTATGTGATAATATTAGCACCTCTAACAACATTACTGAAGAAAGATGCATTTTCTTGGAATCCAGAAGCAACTAAGGCCTTTTAATATCTTAAAGTGGAAATGTGCCAAGCACCGGTTTTAGGAACGCCAAACTTCACTAAAAAATTTATTGTTGAATGTGATGCCTTAGGAAATGGAATTGGCACTTTATTAATGCAAGAAGGAAGACCCATTTCTTTTGAAAGTTGTCCAATCAAAGGAAATTATTTACACAAACATATTTATGAGAAGGAAATGTTGGCAATACTACATGCAGTAAAGGAATGACAACTTCACTTAATTGGAAGACACTTCAAAGTAAAAACATATCATGATGGTATTAAATACTTTTTAGAAAAAATATTATCTTTAGAAGAGCCGAAAAAATGGGTCACAAAGATGTTGGGTTATGACTTTGAAATCATCTACAAAAAAGTGAAGAAACATGTTGTTGCATAGGCACTCTTGAGAAAGGATGAGGATGTGGAAGCATTGCTTGTACCATTTCTATTATCCAACCTGATTCGATAACCAAAGAAAGGGATGAATGAAAGAATTACGAAGAGGTGTGGACACTCATTCAAAAGTTGTAGCAAGATCCCAGTACATCTAAGACATTTAGCTGGAAAAATGATTCATTATGGTACAAAGATTGCTTATATCTTTGTAAGAATTCCCAACTCAAGAAAAATATTATTTTGGAATTACACACCTTCCCCTTATAAGGGCACTCAGGATTTTTAAATATTTACCACAGCGTAAAGCCTAGGATTTTTTTGGGATGGCCTTAAATATAGAATTCAGAAGTTTGTGGAAGAATGTTTGGGTTGCAACAAAATAAAGTTGAGACAATTAAGAACTTAGGTCTATTACAATCTTTAGCCATTCCAATTCAACACTAGGAGGATGTATTAATGGATTTTATCATAGGTTTACCCAATTCTAAAGGAAAGAGTGTCATCATGGTGGTAGTTGATATACTTACCAAGTATGCACACTTTTGTGCATTCTCTCATCATTTTAAAGCTAGTACAATTGCTAATACATTTATGAAAATGATTTAAAAGCTACATGGAAGCCCAAATATTATTGCAAGTGACAGAGATTCCATTTTCACTGGAAATTTCTGAACATAATCATTTTTTTGTCTTGGTACTTAATTAGCTCATATCTCATCTTATCATTCTCAATCTTATAGGAAAAATAAGATAGTGAAAAAATGTTTGAAAGGATATCTTCGTTGCTTTGTATCTAATAAACAAACACCATGGGTCAAGTGGTTACCTCTAGTTGAATAGTGGTATAACACTTCCTCCCATACTGCAACAAAAATGACCCCATTTATGGCACTTTATGGATATCATCCACCATCCATCACAGCATATTTAAGATAAAATTCTAAGATTCAAGTAGTGGAAGATCACATCAAGCATCAACAACAATTTCTCCAACTCTTAAAGGATAACGTTACTCTAGCGCAAAATCAAATGAAACAATAGGCAAATCAACATCACACTGATTTTTTTTTATGTAGGAGATTGGGTATTTTTTCATCTACAACCATGTAAATAAATCTCCCTCAAGCAAGCTAAGAAGGATAATAAATTATCACCCAAGTACTAAAGTCCCTACAAGGTGTTGCAAAAGGTTGGTACTATGGCATACAAATTGGATTTGCCTACATCTTCACAAATACACCCAATTTTCCATGTTTCATGCATAAAGAATGTTATTGGTGATAAGATCCTAGTTCAAACAGTGTTGCCAGAACTTAACAAAGGAGGAAAAATAATATTTGAGCCTGAAGCAACCACGGAAACAAGAACTCGACAACTATGGAATTGATTAATTTCAGAGTATCTCATTAAGTGGAAGAACCTACCCATTAAATATTCCACATGGAAGGATGATAATTTTATACAGAATCATCTAGAACTACTCAATCGTTGAGGAGAACACTTTTTTGAAGGAGAGGGGCATGTTAGGTCCCTAAAATACTAGTGTATTCCCCTTATTGTTATTGTTAGTGTATCCCCCTATTGTTATTGTTGTGCCCATGTATCCTCCATATTGTTATTATTGTGCCCCATAGAAACCCACTATTATCATTGTTATACGCTTACATTATTATTATTATGTATACTTTGATTATATTGTGACCCTTTAGACTCCTATATATATCAAGGAGGTCTTATCATTTTAATCATCCATGAATTGTTCATTTATGTAATGTAAAGGAGGTTTCCCCCTCAAAGAGGATAAATTTTAAGTCATTGATCTATCTTTTCTTCTATTTTGTAAGTTGGTTGCATAACATCATTCTCATCCTAAACACATCTTGTTAGACTTCTTGTCTGGATACTTTGTTGCATAGTTCCCATATTCGTGATAGTGAAAGCATTTTATCTTTCTTAGGTCCTTCTTCTTACCATTTTTATGCCTTGACTCTAGATTTATTTAGGCATTCTTTCCCTTAGCTTTCTTTCCCTTCCCAACCAAGGAAAAAATATCTCCCTCCTTAGCTTTGGATGTTACTCCATCTCTATGTTCCTTCAGATTTTTTCCTGCACCAAATTGGACCAAAGTCTCTCCCAATTTGGAAATTTGTCCCTTCCATTTACAAAGTCTTGGTAGTTGTGCTAGGATTTTGGAAGGCCTAGGAGATCTAGGCTCACTAGATCATGAGATGGTATATTTTATCCAACTCCTCCAAGCTCATCTCAAGACTGAGTGAATCTGGAGAGGTAATGTGGAATGGTTTCATTTTTCTACATGTGGATGTTTCTAAGCTTGTCCCTCAATGCCAATTTCCTAGCATCACTACCATTTTCAAATAACTCAATGAGGGTATTACACATAGAAAATGGAGTCTCCTTGCCATGTAAATTCAAGAATATGTGGTCTCTCACACCCTCCAAGATGATCCTCCGCGATTTTGTAGTATACTTCTTCCATTGGGCTTCTAACTGTTGACCATCTGATACTGCTAGTTTTGAAATGTAATTTTTGGTGTACTCCTGCACTCCATTACTGTCAATTATAACTTCCATCCTATCCTTACAAGCTATGAAATTTGAGGTTCCCTCCAGGGCATACTCCAATCTCAATCCATTGAAAGACATGTTCCCGCATAGAAGAAAATCTTCTTCATTGAATCTGCAAATAGAAATCTTTGAAGGAGAAGATCTATTGACTAGTTTTTTATTTGATAACATATCAAAATTAATAGAAATTTTCTATTACTAATGAACTCAAACTGAAAACAAGAGATTACATATTTTCTCTACAATTTTGTGGAATGGAAATCATAATTTAGAAACACATGCAACCATAAAAACCACAAGAACAAAATGATTGTACAAGGGAAACCAACTGCTAAAAACCCCTCCACTGATTTTCATTAATCAAATGAGAATGAAAAACTATTACAATTTCTTGCTTCAATCGTAAAGGACACCTTGCATGTAAACTTATTCTCATGCTATATGTCCTGCTTTAGAGAACACTTCGCCAATTCAAGGCCATAACTTCCACCTATTTCCTTGCACAAATTTGGAGAAATTGGGCTCCTAAATAATAGGGGAATTCCCTATGTCCTTGCATAAATCCCAAAGAATTCGTCATTTGCATCAATGCCAAGCATGCACACTTAATTAGTATATAATTAATAATTGCAATGTTCCTTTTCCTCCACTCTACTTAGGCAATTCAAATTACGTGCATGTCTAGACTACTTTTAGTTGATTGACTACTTTAACTGAGAGATCACTGAGTTAACAATAGTTCTACTACTCAACTGACTTTCAAATGACTCAACTAATGAGTTGAGCTCAGTTGACTAAGTTCAATTGAAAATAACTAAACTAGATTGCTAAATTTTAGCAATCACTACATGCACCACTCTACTCCAAGCCTATAACTTGAATTACTGACTTAACTAGTAGACAAGGCCATGTCACTCAATCTAACTACAATCCAAGTCATCTTCTAACTACAATCCAAGTCATCTTGCTAATGAAGAAAATAGAATTACTCAATGTGACAAAGGCACAAGTCAAATTGATCCTTTCTTGCTACAATTTTTAACAACTTGTTGTACATACCTTGCTCCTAATAGAAGTTACAATAATGTTGTTGTTCGTCTCTCTATATTATAAAAAGCCAGTAGGAGTATTGATATCTTCACCACCCAACACAACAAAACCACAATGCACCATCATAGACCAGGGTCCCAAATTATCCTCATGCCTGTGGGGAAAAACCACCATTAAAAACCCCCTCATGATGTAACAACATGAAATTTTCCTCAAAATAGCACCTTACCAAACCAGAGCCTACCAAAATTGCCTGTTACCTCAACGATTTCCCACTTCGAGACCATAAAGCTAATACCACTGACACCATAACCAATTCAGTGTCCTAGTCATCATTACCATCAACTTTCTATGAATAATAAAAACACCCAACACCCTCAATGGAGTATCCCACACTTCTGCATGGTCGATGCGTGCCACACCACCCATCCTGAAATGAAATTGAGGTCAGTGGGGTGGCAAGAACCCTCCCCATGCCTCTCTTCTCTATGGTCAATCACTCCCATCAATGAATCAAAGATTGAGATTTATTTACATATTAGTTATCCCTTTTTTATTTCGTTCAATTAAAATGATTAATTGGAAAAAAAATTCATATGAACAAGTGTCATATGAAATGAGTTATGTTTTTTTGGGAATTTGGTATTTATAAGTCATGGTATTAGCCCATGATACTGTAACGATTCCTATTTATAGATTAAGAATCTCCATGGTAAAGTAGGATTAAATCTCCATGTTTAAAATTATTATTCCATGTTTATATGTGTGTGTGTGTTTGCGCTTAATATATATATTGATTATTTTTATTATTTAATAATAATAATTTAGAATAAAGTTACAATTTAATGATATTTTCTGATCTTTTTAATTTTAGCAAAGGTGAAATTGTTGTCATTATGGCTCATGAGTTCTCCTTGATGTCAACCTCATCACAGTTTGATTGCTTGTTCATGATAAGATGTTGATTCGTGAGATGTATTGCTCTATGTTGATTGGCCTAGTTGATCAATTGATATCCTAGCCTATTTAGTCTACTTGTAGCATTGCTACAGTGTTGTGTATAGGTGTTACAAAGTGTGTACATGTCGAAGGAGAGTAAAGGACTTGTTGATACTCATGTCAACCCTTATCTTGTTGGATTCAAAGTTAACTTGGTGGTTGCACTTGGTTTTGATGTTTAACGTATTTGTAGAGGTGTCACAAAGCTTGGTAGAGGTTTAGACGTGTGTACAAGAGTTGATGAAGGTGTGCAAGTAGTTGGAAGATTTTTTATGATGAAGGTATATTGATTTTCTCTATAATCTTCCCCAATCCCTAGGAAGGAGTGTCATGCGTGCGATTGAAAGCCTTCAACCAAATTTTTCTAGTGTTTTGCATGTGGATGTAATATTTACAGCTGAGATTTTCCAATGTTATGGGCGCAGTTGATCATATAGATGGAAAAAAATAAAGAGCCAAGTGTGAAACCAAGGTTTCACTCATAGACTTATCTGTGTGTGGTTTTTTTGACACAGTCCACTTTACCAACATTAGTCTTTTCCTATGGTATTTGTATATCCATGGCTTTTAGCCTGAGGTATTGAAGACTCAAGTGGCTATAAAATGGAGATCAATCTAGAGAAATTCGGATGTGCATTCGGTGAAGCTCCTTTCGTAATTTGTCTTGAATAAGAATGCATGAGGGTGTTAAATGAGATTCAGATCTAATAGATATGAAGATGGTTTGAAGATCCAATGGAATGTGTTTTTGATATGCTTTATTCCTCATAATCTGAGCTACTAACATTATGCAGGTCCGAGACTTAATGAGGATTAGTATTATATAGATATCTATGACTGAATATTGTGTTTGCAAGGTTAGAAGCCTATGACTTGGGATAGAGAAATATTTGATCTCTTATTGTTTATTTAGAATAAAGAGTATAGAAGTTATATGTATGTTGGTTTGTATTGTAGCACAAATATGCCAACAAGTATCCATGATAGCAAAGACTGTTATTTATAGAAATATCTATAGTGATTTATGGCAGATATCTCTATGAAAATAAGTTATGAATTACTTGCTTGATTGAGTTTTCTTTGTAGTCTCTCATTGCATTGCAGTGTGTAGAGGCTATGTTGATGTCATAAAATAATTTTGCCAAAGATCAGTGGTTGTGACAGAGATTGTCAAATGTTGGTTACTTGAAATGACTGACTGTCCTTGCTTATCTACAATTCAACAATTCAACATATCACCTTGAAATCATATATTCAATGAATGGAAATTTAAAGACTCCTACAAGTTATGTATGGTATAAATGGTATGTGCTTTGAATGGTTGTTACGGAGGTTGTATTCAGTACACAAATATCTATATGTTTGGACAGGGTATATATATGATGCAGAGATAAAATGTGGATGCTTGAATCCTCTTATTTGTAGATATTTGTGTGGTTACTTGGTTGTGTATGTGGTGATAAGAGATATTTCTTTGAAGTATAGAAATCTAAACATTTGTGTTTATATGTTTTAGATATAGACATGTACGCTTTATGATAGTGATATTTGCCTTGTCTAGGGTACATAGAGATTAGATTTATTTTTAAGATCCTAGTAATGTATGTAGAGATATGAATGGGAGAAACTTAGATAAATTGCATATTTGTGCACTTTAATCTCATAAGTAAATGAATAATGTTCATGAGATCTATATGGAAAGGGATGTAAGTGATATAGATATATATATTATATATATATTAATATTTATATATATATATATATATATATATTGCATGTCTTCTATCTGAAGTTGGTTTTCCTCCATTGATTATGAGCATGGTGATGATGCTTTGAGAGGCCAAATGTTGCTTGAGATTGTTAAATATTGTTGGCCTTTTCACTGCTACTTGGTATATGACAATATTTGTTTGATGAATTTGACAAATACATAATGAAATAAGTGTTATGCTTGTTTTTTATTTCATAATGTATGTGATCATTTTTAGACGATAACTTAAAACCATTTTAAGAATCATGAACCTCACCACAACAATCTCAATAAGGAGTTGCTACAACATCCTAATCTTGCACATTGTTATTTTTATCTACAATTAGACCTGATAAACCCTACTCGGGCCTCAAGAAAAAATAGAAAATGTGGGATTAATTACTTCTTTTGCTTCATGACACTTGCTTAACATTTTTTTTTTTGGTCTTTCCACTTTGTCTGGTAAGAAATTGAATTCTTTGCACCATTTTATAATGCAACTGAAATCCAGAAAATGTATTTATTCCAACGGAATAGAATACATTGTCTTTTCTTTAGAAACAATTAACTTATTTATTTCATGAATATCTCTATGTAAAAGTGTAAATTATTCAGATCTTCATACCTCATATTTCTATCTTTTGGAATGGTAGAGAAGTTAAAACATAAAATTCACCCAAAACACACGAGTTGCGCCTCTTTTATTGATCACACAAAACCTGATTCTTACAATGAACCCGATGAAGGGTATTTAACCTTTTCCAACTAGCGACTTGCCTAAAATATCTTGACATGCAACCACACACTAAAAATCGTCTATCACTTAACTCGACTTGACTCAACATTGCAACACTCAACCCTCAACACTTAGTTAACTGACTCTCTAATTTCAACAAACTCCTCATGCAAGATTAATTAGCTTATTTTAACACTCCCCCTTAATTACGACCGCTAAACTAAAACATGACTTATGACAACTCAAACATGCTTGTTGGTCTATGTCTCAGCTAGGCTTACAATAACCAAGTTTCTTCTATGAAACTCAAACACATATTTTTCTAATGACTTAGTAAATATATCAGCCAATTGATCACTAGATTTACAAGGCTTGAAGTGAACTTCTCCATTGGTTACAAGTCCTCTAATAAAGTAATATCTAGTATCAATATTCTTGCTCTTCTGATGAAACACACTATTCTTGGATAGTGAAATCATTGAGGTGTTGTCACAATATATTGTTGTCGATCCTTGTTTCTGCTTGAGTCTATCAAATACTCTTCTTAACCACACTGCTTCACATGTTGTTGATTTTGCTACTACATACTCTGCTTCTCCTCACAAAAGTGTCACAATGGGTTTCTTCTTAGATGACCATGAAATCACACCTAAACCAAGATGGAACACATAACCAAAAGTGCTCTTCCTATCATCCAAACTTCCTAAAAATCATTATCTGTGTATCCCATCAAATCCTTCTCTTCTATACTTGCATACATTATGCCACAGTCTCTAGTTCCTATTATGTATCGCAGAATTATTTTTCCTGCACTCCAATGTGTGTCTTTGGGAGTCTCCATAAATATGGAAATCAAACTCACTCCCTGCATGATATCTAGTCTTGTAGCTATGAGATACGTGAGGCTGCCAACCGATCTTTTGAATAGATTTGGATTGGCATATAATCCTTCATCATCCTTTCTTAACTTTGTATCTGTTGCAACTGGTGTAGGGACATGTTTGTAATTTTCCATCCTAAATATCTTCAACAAACCTTTGGCATATTTATTTTGACAAACAAAAATTCCTTTTCCAGATTTCTCAACTTCTATGCCAAGAAAATATTTCATGAGAACAAGATTTGTCATCCCAAATTCTTTCATCATGGCTACCTTAAATTCATCTAACATATAAAAGAACAATCAAAATTTGTCCATGCTCATTTACCTTTGTGTACAAGGTAGGCTCAATGTTGCTTCTACAAAATCCATTCTTAATCATGTAGCTGTCAATTCTATTATACCAAGCTCTAGGTGCTTGCTTTTGTCCATAGAGCGCTTTCGTCAACTTGTAAACTTTTTCTTTTTTATCTTCAACTTCATATCCTGGAGGCTGTTGCACATAAATTTCTTCTTGTATAATTCCATTCAAGAAGGTTGATTTCACATCCATCTGATATACTTTCCACTTATTCTAATCTATTGTGGCTAGAACTTCTCTTATAGTATCCAATTTGGCTACCAAAGAAAACGTTTCTCCAAATTTTATTCCTAGTTGCTAAGAGAATCCTTTTGCTACAAGTCTTGCTTTAAATCTGTCAATTTCACCTTTCTCATTCAACTTTGTCTTGTACACCCACTTCACACCAATGATATTTTTGTCCTTTGGTAAATCAATCAAATCCCATGTATCATTCTTTACAATAGCTTCAGTTTCTTCATCCATGGCTTGCACCCAATTTTTGTCTTTGATTTCTTCTTCAAACAAAGAAGGTTGGAATGACAACAATGCAAAATTTGAAATAACATCCAAATCATCATAAATATCTTTCAGACTTCTCATCCTTCTCTTACCATTGCTTAATTCATCACTTGATGGATTGTTAGGAAAATATTGATCTGTTGATCTTCTTGAAGATCCATGCTGCTCAGAAAATCTTGGAGTCCTTGTTGTTGTGTCTCTGTTTGGTGCCTTCACCTGTGATTCTTGCGGCTCCCTTTTTGATACATCATCTTCTTCCATCAGTGGCACCTATGTATCAACTATTTTGTCTACAGTTCCATTCCATGACTCTTTTTATTTAAACACAACATCTCTGCTAATTATGGTCTTCTTTGTGATAGGAGTATATAATTTGTAAGATTTTGATTGCTCACTATAACTAGTAAATATGCATTTTTCACTTTTATCATCCAATTTTCCTCTTCACTCCTTAGGCACATGTGCATAAGCTACATACCCAAACACTCTGAGATGAGATCGCTACAAAATACACCTGACCATGCTTGTTCTGGTACTCTATTCATCACACTCTTTGTAGGAGATCTAATGATCACATAAATAGCACATACAATTGCTTGTGACCAATACTCATTAGACAAGTTTCTTCCTTTCAACATGCTTCATTCCATATTCATAATGGTTCTATTCTTTATCTCTGCTACACCATTCTGTTGTGGTGTCTATCTGGTTGTAAATTTTCTTACGATTCCATGTTGTTTGCAGTAATCATGGAATATCTTTGGATCATATTCTCCACCACGATATGACCTCAATACCTTGATCTGTCGATCACTTTGGTTCTCTGCTAAGGCTTTGAATTATTTAAACCTTGCAAAAGTTTCATACTTCTGCTTCAAGAAGTAAACCCAAGGCTTTCAGCTATAGTCATCAATGAAAGTGAGGAAGTAACTACTTCTACCAATCGATTGTGTCCTCATAGGTCCACACAAGTCTGTATGCACTAGATCAAGAGGTTTCTTTGCTTGGTATGCAACTCCCTTCGGAAAAATTTCATGGTGTTTCTTTCCCAAGATGCAACACTTACAAGTACTAGTAGGTTCTTTGATGGGAGGTAATCCTCTAACCATCGGTTTTTGCTGCAATAATCTTAAACCGGAAAAGTGCAAGTGTCCAAATCGAAATTTCCATAACCAATAATCATTAGAACATGCAACTGTAAAAGAACGAACGTGATGACTTTAATTCATAATTAGAAGAAAGAGTTTGTTCTTCGTCATATGCACCTTTGCTATTAGTTGCTTGCTTGGTGGTTTTTCATATATAACACACTCTTGTCCTTGAAAGAAAACTATGTATCCTTTCTTTGTCAATTGACCAACACTTATCAAATTATGTTTGAGACTAGGAACCTAATATACCTCTGAGATTATCTTCGACTCCCCCTTCTTGATCAGAATGTTGGCCACTCCTTTGCCATCTACATCCATAGTCTTGCCAGTCACCAAATTTACCTTTGTTTTCACAGAGTAATCCATATTTGCAACCAAATTCTTGTTGTGTCATGTGGTTACTACAACCACTGTCTAATCACCACACACTATCAGAAGGTCTATGCATGGTATGAAAAGCTAGGAACATGGAGTTAGTACTCTCTATAGTGACATTAGCTCTCTTGTTCCCTTGATCAACTATATGCTTCCTGCAATCATGAGCATAGTGACCAAATTTATTGCAATAATAACATCTCACTTTTGATTTGTCAAATATTTTATTATTGTTGAAGTTTCTACAATTTCTTCCACTTTCATGTTCGTGCTCTTCTCGGCCATCTCTCTGACCACCATATCTTCCACCTCGTCCTCTGCCTCTTGATCTACTCCTGCCTCAATCTCTATCTCTTGAAATAGAAACTTTACTTTTGAAGGAAGACTCTAAACTGGAATACATATTTTTGTCTATCCTTGCCTCATGTAATAGAAGTGATCCCATCAACTCAACAACTGTTAATGATGCCAAATCCTTGGCTTGTTCTATCACTGCTACCACAACATCAAATTTGGTAGACAAAGATCTGAGGACGTTCTCAACTACTGTTTGATCTTTAATTTCTTCACCATAAAATTTTAACTGATTTACGACGTTTATGACCCGATTCATAAAAGAATCAATGTCCTTTCACTCCTCCATTTGCAGACTTTCAAAATCTCTCCTAGTATTTTACAACTTAACAATATTTACTTTGGCCATACCTTTATAGTTTGCTGTTAAAGTATCTCATGTTTCTTTTGCTAAAGAAGTGGTCATAATCTTCTGGAACATTGCTCGGTCCACTCTTTGTTGGATAAGCAGCAACGCTTGTGTATTCTTCTTCTTGTCTTTCTTCCATTGTTCCCTCTCTGTATTAGTGAGAACCCATTCTTTTGCTTCATTCTTAGGTTCTAAAAACCCAAAATAGACATAATCCCAATCATCATGAACTTACAACATGGTCATCATCTTAATGGCCCACACATCATAATCTTTCTCTCCAAATAGTGGAAACTGAGACTGGAAATTCGAGAAAACCATTTTTCTCTAAAATTTCTCTTCAAAACAACCCCTCTCAATAAAACTCTATTTTATTTATTTTTATATAAAAGAATCTCTTCATAAAAACTCTTTATATATAAAAATAGAAAAGCAAAAAAAATATCATCTGAAACTTTAGTAAAGGGAAAAATTTTTATATTAGAAGGCCTTTTAAAAAAGCACTATGATAAACAAGCTAAATCAACGTGAATAGCACCAAGTGAATTTTCACTTCGTAGTTTTCAATTTTGTTCACATTTTTAACGCGATGTATCAAAGGCCTTTTCTTTAACGCACTGTATCGTTAATGAACTCCCGCTTCAGTCCTCTAACGCTTCCACGAAACAAGGTAAGTTTAAGACTTATAAAGCGTCTCTCGGTTAAGCCTACCAGCCGTATAACGCCCTGTATACCATTTATAAGGTGTGTTATAGCATTAACTATGGAAAAATATATTTCTTTTCTCACTCTTTGTAATTTTGTTCTTACGGTAATATGTAAAAGTATATTTCTTTTCTCGCTCATTGTACTTTTGTTTTTATATTAATTGGTTGTTTTATATTAATTGGTTGGAAATGAAGAAAAGTTAAAACATAAAATCTCTTGAAAATAGGTTTTTTTTATTGATAACACAAAATTTGATTGGTACAATAAACTGAGAGTAGATATTTATCTAGAATATTTTGACATATAACCACATACTAAAAACTCCTCTCTACTTGATAATATCACTACAACACTCAACCCTCAACACTTAATTAAACACTTAGTTAACTGACTCTTTAATTTAAACCAAATCCTTCTGAGAGAGTAATTAGCTGCGCGAAATGACTAATTAATGTTAAAGATTACGCTAGCTGAATTATCTTCGTCCCGACACTAACCTTCTTGGTAATCGGTACGTGGAAGATCACTGAACATTTATTTACGTATAAGAATCCACTGATTCCCCATGTTGCAGGTTCAAGTTGATATATTAAGAAGTGTGATGTAAATTATACATGCATGCATACAGGTGGTCACTGTCAGCAGGACGAACAGGCAACGAAATCAACAACTATTGGAACACTCATCTCAGCCAGAAGCTATGGTCTATGGATGACGTTCAAACCAATTCGAGTGCGCAATATCTCAAAACAAGATCAAAATCTCCTTCTACCCTACAAAATCATGTGTTCAAAATAATGTGTTCAGAATAACAACGGCGGTGAGACACTCTGAAACGGCAAGAGCAGACGGCTCCAATGGCCTAGTTAATCCTAGTTCAGAGGAAGCCTACAAATTGTGTAATGTTAAAGAAACTCCGAATTTTAATTCCATGTCATGGTGCGACTTACCTGTGAGCGATTCAATCATCGACAATCATTCAGAGAGCATTGCCTTTGTATGGCAGATGTTAACGCTATCAAAGCACAAGGTAGAAACTCTACGAGTACCAAGTCGAGTTTAGTGGATGAGGAATCCCCACATTCCGATAATTTAGCAGGAGATACAAGTACTCTAGCTTAGAGTTTACTAGATTTGAATGCGATATCTTGTGCCCACTGGAATCTTCTCTTCTCTGCATCAGACTATTCAACAGATTTTGGAGCGGGGGAGCGGCCAAGGAAATGAATGAGTTTGACGATATGATGTGTTCTGACGAAAGTTATATGCAACGCGTTAAGAGTGTCACAGTCGCTGTTCATGAAGGCAAGGAAGGATTCTACGACAATACACAACAGGTGAATTGGATTCATGAACTGGATTATTTGCATGATCTGGATTCATCAAGTCGATTATTTGCATATCTGGATTCATGAAATCAAGTGCGTAGTCACCAAGCTTGTTACTGTTGGAGTCCGTAAAGGAATTGTAAGAAACAGTATACAGTCACGGTCGATACGGATGACCGTAGACAGTTCCCATAGGACACGTGATCGATCATAATTCTCAATATGCGTAATCCTGAAAAATTCAACTTCAAAACTATCTTGGTTGAGTTTGCATATCTTGTATCTTGTAGTATATACATTACTCTGCACCATGAAAGTGTATCTTGTAGTATATACATTATTCTGCACCATGAAAGTAAAATATGAATGAATAAGCTTTTGACCAATTATTCGTAACGGGTTAAAAAATGCACGCTCAGGGAAAGAATATAAATGCGGAAATGGAAGTACATGAACGCAAATAATTGAACAGATATAGCATGTCGAGTGTGATGTATTACCCAAAATCCAGTAAATTGAAGTTTGAAAACGAAAGCGATGGTGGTCTGGTCTCTGAAGTAATAATATGATTACCGAAAATTTGGCAATGTGAATGATGGGTTTATATATATAGTTTGAATAATAAGTTGTACATTTATGAGATTCGCGGAAATGTTATAATAATAATAATAATAATAATAATATTAATATTAATATTAATATTGTATTAATTAATTAATTAATTAATTAATTATAATTTAAAATGGTATAATTAGGACTGGCCAGAGTAGAATATTTTAAATAATAATATAACTTATTCGAAATCTAACAATGTGAATGATTAGGTTTTATAATTAAAATTATATGTATAATAATAATAGTATTAGTATTGTGTGAATTAATTATAGAATAATAATAAAATTTAAGATGTATAATTAGGACTGCCAGAGTAGGAATATTTTAAATAATAATATACTTATTTGAAATTTAGCAATGTGAATTATTAGTTTTTATAAGTTTTTATATAGTTCGAATAATAGGTTGAATTATTGGTGAATATTGTTATAATTAGGATTGTGTGTGTGGAATAATTTATATAATAATTGTTTCCCATATATGATTTTTATTTTTTATTTTTTTTTAAATCAATTTGTAAATGTTAGTTAAAAGTTTTTTTCTTCAAATTTAAAATTAATGTACGGATATTTTTATAATTTTGGTTTTTTGATAATTTGGTTTATTATAGAGATTGTAATTTTTCTATTAGTTTAAAATGTAATTTAATTATTAAATTTAATGTTTTAGAAAAAGATTAAATATTATTTATTATAATTGATTCCATTCCAATTTAAATTTTAATTTATTTTTATCAGATTTTAAACAAAATTAATGCAAAAATATAACCTATAGAAAATAGAAATAAACCACCTTCCGTATTATACTTCATAATTCACGGTTATTTTATTATATATGAGTAAAAATAAACCACCTGCCATATTATACTTCATAATTCACAGTTATTTTATTATACATCTTTCATATTCCCTTGAATTGAACATTTTATTATATATCTTTCATATTCTCTTGAATTGAATATGAATACAAGCAGGGTTGGAATTTGGATTCCTATTTACTCATCATACAATTTTTTTTTGACGTTTTAGGTATTTATTTTGCCCTTCAAGAATGATGTTTTGATGATAAATTAACCCTTCACTAATAAATGTTTCATTAAAAACACATATCTATCATAATAGAAAAAACCAAAATGACCATAACACATAAATAACTTATTGAATTCTCAATTTTGGGTTGAAATTGTATGGAACACTCACAATAAAATCTTCATAACTCTGAAATCAAATGTTCTTGACACAAACATGCCATATCATCTGTATATATGAGAAATTACTAAGGATATCTTATGGATATATAAGATGACCAACAAAGTAAAACTATAAGATGGACAATCCTCTACATCCTCTCCATGACTGTAATCACATGGAATCAGTGTGGGGGTCCACTGCAGAGAGTTTGTAGTCAAGCAAGTACAATGTATTAAAAGTGTTTTAGTATTTCATAAGTGGCGGTATGTCATTCTTCATAAGCCATATAATTCAAAGCTTTTAAGTTATATGTTGAGACACTCGATATCTGGTGCAGATTGTAGTCGAACTGACACTTCCACTGTTCCACAGGCAACATTGTGACATAGGATAACCTTCATAAGTGAGTGGTGAGTCGGTGACACTATGACAAGCCTCTCGGCCAAACAATCCAATAAAGTTGGGTGACCAATACACTCAGGGAGAGCAAATGGCTACAAGAAAGATTGTGGTCCAAATTTATTATGATAAGGAAGAGGTTTTGTTCTTTTATCTATGTAGGTTTGATGATGCACAAACACACTCATGGATTGATTGTTTGTTTCATTCAAGTGAGATTTTTAATGATGTTTGCATAAGAGATATATACATATTCATTGGATTTCAAGGAAACTATTTTGACTCAGATTCTAATCCAACTTACCCTGATCAAATGAAAGAATTGTGAGTTATTGAACAAACATTCCTTTTGAGTGTGAAATATATATGTTTTCTTCTCCTTGTCCCTTCTAGGTGATACCTATGGGAATTCAATAATACTAATATCAAGCATCTGATGAGACCTCATCATGAACAAAAACATTTCAAACCGAGCCACATTTGTTTTGTTGTGGGCACATACATACATACATATATATATATGAATGACATTATTTGATATAAAGTCTCTATTAGACTATATGCTTATTGATCACTTAGTTTTCTAGATATATATTTAAGTAGACTAGGAAATAACCTTTGTTGAATGGTCTCAGATCCATTTTCCATGGTTGTGTATCCTTAGGCTATAGGTTAATAAAAATATGTTTTTCTTTCTATGTGTGTGCATATTCAAATTCACTCTGAAGCTCTCTTCAATTGGCATGGTCCACTCATATGCACCTCAAGCTGCATCAACAAGAAAGCAAATTATTCAAAGGTGAAAAAGGGGCCTAAATAGATTTACCCATCGAAAATTGAAAGCTTGTAATATTAATGAGACAAAAGATAATAGAGAAAAGCTAAGAATGTGAAGCCTAGGAACAAAAGTACATAAAATTGTTATCTATAAGTTTATAGTTTCTTTTTGTAGTAATTCCTAAAGC
>APFE031535031.1:49744-101929 GCA_000404065.3 Pinus taeda | reverse complement strand
CCCAACCTCCGATGCCATAACCAGTGCTCATCATCCTTGCTTAGATAGCATTGTGTTGTCCTTCTTCAAATATGTACAGATTATTTGGAGTTCTTTTGCCTTTGATCACTGTTTTACCTGTATCAAGATCACGAACAAAACATCCATTTGACCTGAATATTACCTCGGTTCTTTGATCACACATCTGACTGACACTTAGGAGATTATGTTTCAATCCATCAACATACAAAACATTTCCAGCCTTGACGTTTTCTTTTAACTGAGCAATACCTTTTCCTTTTATAGTTGAAGGAGTATCATTTCCAAAAGAGACTTTCTTTCCTTTTTCTAGATCAGAATATGACTCAAGTTTTTCTTTTTCACCTGTCATATGCTTCGAACATCCACTGTCAATGTACCATAGATTTTCGTGTCCTTCTGCATAAAATGCTATCCCACATCTTTCTGTTTGTGGTTCCTTTATTCTCCATGTTTTGGTGCTTGAGGCTCTTGTTCCTTTTTCTGCTGGAACCTGCTCCTGCATTCAGAATCTTCATGACCAAATTTATTGCAATTAGAACATTCAACTTCATTTTCAAGAGCCGAAAAGTGGTTATAGGTCCTTTTTGTAATCCCGGTCATACTTATTTGTTTTTGAGCTTCTCTAGTCATGATTGTTTTATATGCAACACATGGAGCTGCTTTGTGACCAAAGTTATGACAAGAAAAACATTGTCCATTGAAGAAACTTTTGCGGTTATCAAATCTACCGGCCAAGTGATTGTAATCTCTATTGTTATTCATTCTTGAACCAAATTGAGAAGATTTACCTGTGGTTGGTTGTAGCTTTTGTTCACTCTTAAAACAGATTGCCTCTGATGTTTCTGTTTGCAATTCGTCCCTGTTTTACCTGATGGTCTTCATTGTGCTTTTGCTCATTTCTTCTTGCTGCATCAAGATAACTTTTTGAGGTGGATGCTTGAGAAGTTTCTCCATTTTAGCCCAGACCTGTCTTGTTTAGAGGAGACCGCTGCACATTGATAATCTCATCCAAAGTTTCAGATCCTTTGACAAACTTAAGATTAATAGCTTTTGTTTTCTCAATCTCTTTTCTAAGACCAACAATTTCACCTTCTAATTTTTCAAGATGTCTTTCCTTTTCATCAATTTGAAACTGTAGAGTATCAATGATCATATTCTTCTCTTCTATACATCTCTTAAGTTTAGTAATTTCTTCATGAAAGTAATCCACATCTATAGCATCCATATAATCATCATCTTCAAATGCCATTAACAATTTATATTCATTACCTCGTTCATCTTCATCACCGTTTGATAGACCATCACTGTCTTCATGAGTGTAGTAGCTTTTCTTACTTGCACTCTGTTTCTTGTTCCATCTAGCAGGTTCCTTTCCTTTATCCTTATAAGGACATTTTGCAGCATAATGAGCTACTCTTCCACAAGCAAAGCATTTAAAAGGCAACTTACATCTGAACCTTCCAGAACCTCTTTGAAGATTTCTGACAAAGTTTGATTCTTCTTCCTCTTCTTCTGGGACGTGGCTTGCTTCATAATAATCTCCTTTGCCTGATGCCTTGAAAGCAGCTTCTGTTCTATCTGATGGACCTCCCTTTCTCATTTCATAAGCAGTTAGAATTCCATGTAGCTGAGACATAGTAAGAATTCGTAGATTTTCTTTTTCTTCTATTGCAGATACTTTAGATTCAAACTTGGGGGGCAATGATCTTAGAACCTTTTCAACCACAATAGCCTCTTTTATTTCTTCACCCAAATTTTTCATACAATTAACAACTTCATATACCCGAAGAAAATAGTTAGCCACACTTTCATCATTATACATCTTGAGAGTCTCATACTGAATCCTGAGAGTTTGAATTTTGGCACGCTTTACCTGTTCATATCCTTCATAGCTCATGACAATTTTGTCCCATATCTCTTTTGCGGATTTATAGTGCATTACCTTCGTGAATTTCGATTGGGATATACGTCCTAATAGGGTACTGACTGCTTTTGCATTTGTTTCATACTTCTTCTTTTCGTCTACATCTGTAGGAGTAGTTGAAGGAAAAGCATAGCCTGTCTCTACGATGTTCCAAACTTCTGTACCAAGAGATTGAAGATAGGCAGTAACTCTTACCTTCCAATAATTGAAGTTTGTCCCATCAAAAACCGGTGGCCTGATAGATGCTTCCCTCTCGTAGTTGCTCATGATGAAAGATCTTCCTTCAATCGATCAAGCTTCTTTAGAAGGACCTGCTCTGATACCAATTGTTGAAAATAATACTGAGAGGGGGGGTGAATCAATATTATCTAGTCCTTTTACCAAATCCTCCTTATTTATGCTTTGAATTATTTTTGCATATCAGTACCATAAAATAATGAGCATGAATAAGAAAAACAGACAGTCACATCAAGGAACACCAGATATAAGGTGGAAACCCAATGTGGGTGAAAACCACCTGCTACAATATGTCCCTATCTACTTTCAGTTTAGAAACTCCTTTTACAATGGTCTTGTACTGGTGCAGTCCTTTACCAGTACATAGGCTGCAACCTGCAGAGAGCTACAACTCTCTCTCATTTTCCAGTCTCTCCTGGAAGGGAGCTACAACCCCCTACTTCTTTTCTTATAAGGACCACTTTTCATAAATTTTCAAACTGGATCCATATACATCAAATGATCATCAAATACATATAAATTACAGTCAGCTGTAGTAACCAGATCAAAATAACAGAACTGAACATAGAACACCTTATCAACAGAAAGATTCAGTCAACAGATAGTCCTGAAACAGATACGCAACTTTCCTTTCTTTGGCCTGCGTCGGTACGCACTTCACCCTCTGCTTCTCTGCGTATACCTGCAGATCTCCTTCTTCTGCACTGCGTCCCCACGCACTGCTTCTTCTGTCGCACTGCATACAGTACGCACCAAATGCACTATCGCGCCATGTACTCCACAGTAGGCACGCACCCAAAAGACTATGCGTGTACTGTCACAGTAGGCACGCACCCAAAAGAACTATCGCGCCGCGTACTATTACAGTAAGCACGCACCTGAACCACTGCTGCTCTGCGTACCCCCGCAGTTCTCCTGTTTTTGCTTTGCGTACTCACGCAGTCACCCTTCTTCTGCTCTGCGTACCTGCGCAGCTCGCCTTCTTCTGCTCTGCGTACCCACGCAGAGGCACTATTAAACACCTGCGTACCTCAGATTAGGGCTGAATTTGCAGATCACCAGTGTGCTACAATTAGACGGATGCCCAGATCTGATCAAGCGCTCGGGAGATCACCTTTTACAGATTCGCTTTCCACTTCACTTTCATATAGATCAAGCCTTTTGAAACAATAACCCGATAGATCAAATCCTAAGATATTCAACCCAAAAGCATACTAAGCCAAATGATCTCCTTTGCTTTATATAGGCAAGCTCTTCCTCAAATCAAGGATCATGGGGCTCAATAATAATAATAAAATAAAACAATACCACGGGCCAAAACCATGATAACCCAATACCGTCGGCTAAATACCAAGGGTAAAACATAAGGAACCCCACGTGAGTGCGCTTTACTATCTTGAAGTGTGTGCACTGGGGGTACGCACCTCACGAATGGGTAACCTGCGTGTCTGGACGCTGTCCCTGCACAGTGTACCTGCGGGTACGCATCTTCTGAACTGCTCTCCTGCGTACTTCTTAATTTTCATCATATTGAGAGCCTTTCCATGGGTGTTTCCATCAAGTACAACATCCAGAAACATAATGCCAACAGCTAAATTATCATCTATTAGGTCATACATTTGTTATTCATTCATTTACTAATCGAAGCATGACGAAAGCCATGACTAATATATGTCATAAGACCATGATTATAACCAACATATAACCAATAAATTAACAATGATATAAAAACCATTAAAATCACATAATAACCAAGCACATTTTCTCATAAAAATCAAGAGGAAAGAAGATCATATTAACATATGCAAAAGCCAACCAAGTTAGGTACTTCCACATACCACTTGATCATAGATTGCGCTGAACCAAATATTTATTTCATCTAATCACCCCCATGCCATATTACAAGCATGAATGTGGGACTCACAACAAAACAAATCATGGATTCCTCATGTTTTACCGTTTATCTTTCCATTACTAGTCAAGGATTACTAATCCTAAACCCTCATCTATACAGCTAGGCTTCACCGCAATTCCACCATTACCGATCATGAATTCCTAGGCTAAACAATAAACATACACTACAAATATTTATGTAATCCCTCCACATACAAGTCCAGGGATCACTATGCCTATAAAAGCATGGATGCCTCCAAATTTCTTCACCTATAGTGCGAGGAATTTTCCTCTCTCCACTCTCATGCTTTATTGCATATCCCACCATATCAGTTCAATGATTTATAGGCCTTTGGTAATTTTTCTAAGACCACCTCACATCAGTATTGAAACCATCCAACAATCCAGCTCAACCAAGTAAAAGAGCATGATCACACCATGGATATCCGAAAATGGAAAGGTAAGGTTGAAACCCATGTCACACCTAAAAAAACACATGCCAATGACAACAAGAGAACCAAATACACGCATGCATGTACCATGCATGCCAAAACTAGAAATTAAATCACTCATGCAACTTGATACTTGCAAGTAATCCCACTATAGCCACTTGATTCAACCTTTTCCTCACTTGATCCATGATTTCCTTTACTTTCTTTGCCTTCCTTTTCTTTCCTTTCTCCAATGCTAGAGTGCTCCAAGAATTCTCTAAGTGTGCAAGAGTATGAGAGAGTAGAGAGAATAGAGAGAGCTCCAAAACTGAACTGACAAAAGTTGTGAACTGATCCTTTGAAGCGTTTTTATCAATGAGGCCTCTATTTTCTTCAATTTCCATCATTTTTGCTTCATTCGCATCCTCACATGCAACCTGTGACATTTTACCTTCCTTTTCTCCTATTTTCCATTATTTTCATAAATAAAATGCCAATTAATGGCTCTTTGCATTTTCAATTTCTTTGTCATTTCCTTTTCCAATTTCCATAGCCATAATAACCAAATGAATGCCCACACTAGGATGTTTTTCCCAATATTCATCTAAGAATACATGTCCAATGACATTGGTCTTATTTTGCCTTTATTAACTTTATTACATGGATTTTTAACCCAAGGATGTTACAAACCCTTCCCCCTTAGGGGAACACCTTCATCAGTGTTCAATGACACTTACAACTAGCAAAACCACTAAAACCAAAACATACTTCCCATGGACCTTTATAACTTAGCTCGATGCAGTATTTACAATGAATAACCTGCTAGAAAGAAAACCAACATAACCAACATCACAACCATACCATTTATTGTAGCTTTATAACACATCTCATGGCACTATTTACATCGATATACATATATATACATATACCAAAATTTATTTTCATCAACCGACAAATAAGGAAGGATACATAGCCCACATCTGATCAACCATCTCCCATGTAGCTTCATTGGGCCTAAAGTGTTTCAACTACACTTTAACCTACTCAATTGCTCGGTTTCAGAGCATCATAATCTTTCTTTGCAAAATGCATTGTGGTTCTAGCTGAAATTCTCCTTATGGCTCTACCTGAAATACAAGCCAAACAATCACATGATAAACATCTTTTACATACTTCTTAAGCAATGAAACATGGAAAACATCATGGACTTTCATTATCGGAGGTAGTGCAAGTCAATAAGCCACTAGTCCAATCCTCTCAAGTATCATGAAAGGCCCACAATACTGAGGTGGTAGTTTCGCACATGACCCAATCCTCAAGGAGATCTTCTTGGGCTTGATGCACAAGTACACATGTTCTCCAACCTGAAACTCCTTAAACATCATGTTTTGATATGAATAACTCTTTTTCTTTTCATGTGCTAACTGTAGATTTTTCTTGATAACCAACAATTCCTATTCCATCTTTGCCAACATGTATGGTCCTATCAACACCTTGTTTGCTAGATCACTCCAACTAATGGGAGTGTTACAACTCCACCCATAAAGTTCCTCAAACAGACTCATCCTCGATGACTCTTGGTACCTATTGTTGTAAGTAAACTCTACCAGTGGAAGATACTCTTCCCACTTCCACAGTTGATGCATCACATGCAACCTCATCATATCCTCAAGTATCTTGTTGACCCTTTCTGACTGTCCATCTATTGTTGGATGATAAGTTGTGATGAAGGCCAACTTTCTACCCAAACTTGCAAATGAATCCTTCCAAAACCTAGAAGCGAACTTGGCATACCTATCCAACATAATATTCTTCAGAACACCATGTAACCTCTCTATATCTCTGATCAAGACCTATGCTACCTCACTAGCCAAATTAGTAGATTTCACTAGAATGAAGTGAGCTACCTTAGTCAACTTGTCAACCACAACCATAATAGAATCATGTTGTCTAGATGTCCTCAGAAAACTTGTGATGAAATCCATAGAAATGATCTCCCATTTCCACTCTGGAATTGGAATCAACTGTAGTAAACCACATGGATGCTTACACTTTGCTTTTACCTATTAACAATCCAAACACCTAGCCACAAACTCTGCCACCTCCTTCTTTAAATTTGACAAACAATAGAATTTCTTCACCATCTTCAATGTCTTTTGATATCCTAGATGACTTGAATATGTGTTATACCCCTATTTTGCACTCCATTATAGTGAGATAAACCCAACATCAACTTACCTTAGTTGTTTGGCTGAAATGCATCCCTTTTCACATTTCCTTTTACTTATGTGAGATTTATCCCGTGATAAAAGGGTGGAGTTACATGATTGAGTTGTTTCTCATAATTAATTTTCCAAAAATTATAATTATGAGATAACATTTATTTCATAATTGAGATAATTGAGAAAAACTAATAACTGTGAAAAAGGTTTCAAGAGCTTTCCATTCCAAATGATATCAACTTGACCCACTTGTGTATGAGTTGGCTAGGGGTCCATTATTGTATAAGTTTCCTAACGTCTCAAGCCCCTAGGTGTCTAGATACATTCTCCTGGAGGATAGAACTGGCCTATATAATCCCACCAAGAGGAAATGTGGTAACGAGAGAGTATCCAAACTATAGTGCAAGAACTCTATTCTATTAGGAGAGGATACCATGCTACAATACTAAGGAGAGGATATCATTTATTGAAGGTATATAATTGTTGTGTTTTCATCTTGGATTAATATATTCATGTTCCTTCTCTATATCTACATGTTTGCAGTGATACTTTTTATTATTTCTATGATGTTTTGAGCTAATGATCTTTGGAGGAAGATTGATTTTCATCTTTGAATGTTTTTGATTGTGTGCAGGTATTGAGATGGAGTGTGGATGAAGTATATCATTCGAGTAGAGAATTGGGATTCTGTATCAAGCTCAAAACCGTTCACCGATCTGTGAGGAGACCAGATGCGCACTTTTTCCTCTTAAGACCTAGATTTGTTTGTATGTTGCATGTGTAAGCATTGGATTGGGATTGATCTATCTATCCATTATTCATTTTTCTTTTTGTTTCCCGATGATCTCGATAGGGCATGAGATTGCAAAGAAATATACCCTTACATAATTAAATGCAAAAAAATTGGTGCTTTCAGTGAGATAATTTTTCTTTTTCCCTTTTTTTTTAGATCTCCTCTTCTTATTTATGATTTTTGGTTTTCTCTTATTCCCAGAGTTCTTTGTAGTTTTTTGGATTCATTTTTATCTCCATTGGTTTTATTTTCTTCAAATCTGAGCTGATCTTAGATATGGAGTTTTGTTTTTGTTTTTTGTATAAGAGAAGAATAGATCTGGAAATTAAAATCGAATTCTAAAATTTTATGTACAAAATTTTATTAAATTAACCATAGATCTGAATTCCTCTCAGAATTTCTTCCAAAAAAAACAAAATCACTAAAAAGGGATGCCTTATGAGGATTTTATGGGTGATTGAAGTTTGCTAGTTGAATTTGTTTTCCCTTAACACTCCCACAAGGGGTCATCTGTGCATTCGAAAGTCTTTGGACTCTCTCTTGTAGTTTTCCTGACATTGTCCCTAGACGCTCTGATCTGCATGTTATGTCAGCATTTGGGCTTTTGTCCCTTGAAAATTCACAATTCATTTCTAAACTTTTTACCTCTATTATTGCTCAGTCTAGGCCTCCTATTTATTTATTGGATCTGGTCCAGATCTGCTTTTGTTTGCTTGATTTCCTTAGATCGGTCACTTTTCATTAAGAAGGATTTTTTGTCTTTGATTGAGCTTAGACCCTCTCACGTTTCGTTTATCTATTGGATATTTGTGTGATTCATGGTTTGTTGTTGCTAATCAGTTGTTGTGTGTGCACCGTCTACTCAAATCTGTTTTGATCAGTTTATCCAAAGTTTTTCTGTTGCTCTTAGCCCTTCAAATTTCTGTATAAATTTTGTTGGATGCTTTGGGTTGAGGCTTGATTTTAGACTCTAGATCTCATTTTCATATCTGATTGGTTATTTTCAGTGATTGTTTAGACTTAATCTATATTTTACTTTCAGACTTTTGCGGCTTTTGATCACTTTTGTCGCTTCTTTTTGGGTGATCTCTTTTTGATTTTGGTCATTTTTGTCACATTTTGTGGTGTTGTGACCAATTGTGCAATTTTCATCTAGAGAAGTTCTCTTGAGTGTGTTTTGATTGTTTGTATCACCCTCATTTGATATTATTTAGGCCTTTCTACCTCTAGGGTCTGGGTGTGACCTTTGTAGAACATTGGCCATGGTTGAGCCATTGTCCTACAACCCTAGCTGGTTGACATTTCCTTCTTCCTTTCACTTTTGGATTTCTATTCAATCACTTTCAGTGTGTTTATTTGATTGGGATTTGTTTTCCTAGATGTGATGGTTTTGGAGTGCTTTGAATTCTTTCTTGAGAATTTTTCCTTTGGTTCCTTTTCAGTCAGTTTAGTTTGTTTTGGGTCCTTAATTCACAAAATTTATGATACTTTACATTTAAAAATATTTAGTGAAGAGGTGCATCATAATAGGAATTATTGTGTTAAAAGGCTCTTACTCTCTTGTAGTTAGCATTCATCGAAATAAAAATAAAAAATTGCATATATCTGCATTAGGTTTACTAACTAAGAGTCATTCACACCATCTTAGTTTCACGCTACATCGCACTTGTGTAAACAATAGCCACTAAAATCCATTCAATAATAAAATTTTCTAGATTTGCCTTTTATTTTTACTCGTAGTACACCAACAATAGCTTAGGCTAGGGCCTTGGAGATAGGAGCTTGAGTCAACTTCTCTAAGACTAAAAAATCAACTTAGTAGTGTGCGGTAGGGAGTTAAATACATTTCTAGTAGTGTGGTCTAGGAAGTCCTCCTCATAAAAGGGTCAAGCACGAGGTCACACTTGGGTTAGGCAGGGTGACATGACCAATCTGTCTTACTTTCGAGTGGAACGATATAATGGAATTTGCACACATACCAACGATGTTATTATCACTTAGGGACCACTTGGGAGGCAAATCTTAAGGGGGTTTTTGTCTTAGCTCTTTTCTGGAGTTAAGTGTCTTGCCCTTGCGTGTGGATTTGTCCTGCAACTGTCCCCTCGGGTCGTGTTATTGTAGGTGGTGACCATAGCAGCCTATCTTCTTAGGGCTCATATAAAGGTGCAAGGTTAGGGTCATCTTCTATGTACCTGGGACATATATTATTCATACTCTCTTAGTCCCCTTCGGGGGTGTTCCACATCTTGTGAGGGCACTTGCTTCAAGTTCGCGGCTAAAAGGGTTGGGAAGCAAGTCGTTAGTATAACTCTTCCACCACCAGCTTCTTTGTATTTTGGTTTGCATGTGTTATCTTCTAGGACGTTTCTAGCGTGTGTTATTTGGTCAGAGTCAATAGTTTTGGTCGTAGGATGTTTTCACTAACATAATTGTGTTTAAATTATAATTTATCACACTAGATGAATTTGTTCATCGATGGTCACATCGTCTTCATGGTTTACCTCTTGAACGAGGTGGACTTGCTACTCTTGCATGGAGAGTGCCTGTCGGTGCTCAAGACTTAGACCAACACATTGCCTTGGAGTCTATACCTGGTCCTTTTGACAGTGACCTAATTTCTATTGAGACTTTGGCAGACAAATCTGATGCTCTTGCCAATCCACCTTTGACTGATCCATTCGAACTAGAGTTATTGCAGCAAAACCCTAATGATTTTACACCAGTCTATAATTATGTGCCTTTACTTTTTATTTACCCTATGGTGGAGTCTAATACTTCTTTACCTTCTGCATCAACAGTATTAGCTTCCATGTCATCATTGCCACCTCTTAACATGGCTACTCACTCCTTCATCCTCACCTCTCACTTCTTCTTGGGGCATTCCACAAGTTTCTTCTATAAACCCTACAAATTTCTTGAATGTTTACATGCCCACGCCATCTCCTATGCCAACCATAGTGCCTCAGCCTACTCAGTCGGTAAGTTTAGGAATATTTGCACCACACTTTGTCCAACCAACTATTTTTTTTACTTAGTTAGGCATGGTTACTTCTAGTAATATATGGGGGGGATTGCTAGTTGTCCATGTTCAGCCTAGGGGAAACACTACTTCTAGCATGTCACAAGCCAGGTACAATTCTCTCTTTGGAGGGATACCACCTACCAGTACTTTTACTAGAGGGGCTAGTTTACCTGGGGGAAACCCCATTGCCAGTACCATTTCTCATGCTGGTTATCCCCCTTATGTTGGTCCTACTACGAGTAGTGGTCCTTCTTTTATCCCTTGGTACAACCCCATCAAAATCCATTCTTTTGGGGGTCCTTTTCTCTCTGGTAGCACTTATCCCGGAGAGAAACATCCATTTACCATTTATGTTGGCCTGCAATAGTCTTATGTTAGGGTGAACCCTTTTCCTCACTAACATATACATAATTATAATCCTTATATGGGGGGACCACACACCTAGTCAGGGGCTTCTCCCACTTATGACCCATTTATTCAACTTCACAATCCATTTTTATCTTCTCTTGATTTACCATATTTGGTGAAATTGACTAATGACCCCATCTGTCATGATCCGTGGTGGCCACCCATGCCGCTAAATTACCATAAGGTATTCTGAAGCTTGAAGGAAAGCCTGCTAAAAATCCATCCATGCATATTACCACATTTCATTTGTGGTGCTCACCCAATTCTTTGGTGGATGATGCAAAGTGGTATATTGAGTTAGATACTACATCTTACGGTGACTTTTCCTCCCTAGCTCAAACATCTTTGACACACTCAGTATGACATTAATTCTAACCTCTTATCTGATTTCAAGCAAGACTATGCCACATTAATTTTTTATCATATTCATGAAAGGCGTCACCGTAAGAGGTTGGTGAGAACCAAATTACTTGATGAGATACTACGTAAATGGGTCATCCGATCTTTCCAACCTTAGATTTCCAAGGATGTGTCTGTGTTTCAACTTGTTACTAAGGAACAGGCCATTTTATTTGCCCAAAAGTTGGATATTATCTATTCACAATTGGGTACGCTATATGAAGTGTTTGTTAGTGCCCTTAGGCCTTCTGTTAACCCTCCCAAACCTGTTCCTAGCCCACATGTCAATGGCGTGATCAGGTTTATTTTCTATTCTATGAGCCAACTTGTTGTCCAAATTGAGAAATTGATTGTTACATCTCAAGCCACAACAAGTACGCTTGGCTCTTCTAAAGAAACCCCTCTTGATTAGTCCACCAATATTCTCATGGTGAATTCCACTCGCCCAAAGAACAACTAGCCATCAGGTGGTAAAAAAATGATAAGAGGAATAAATAAAAAATCCAAAATGCTCAGGAGTCCCAACCCAACCCTTAGAGTCAGGGAGGGAGCATTGGTGAACCTGGCTATAAATTCAAGTTCCCTAGTAAAATTTGTCAAGGTGACCACCTTAGTCATGAATGCCCTCAACTGGATGAATTCCATAGGCTTCTTTCACCACCATCTACTCAATAGCCTATCGTTTTGACTCATTCATTCCCTACACAACCCCAGCAATAGATTTTTGCTCAACCTCCTCGACCTCTGCAAGGGGGCAATAGGGGTCATCTTCCCATCCTCCTCATAGTTCATCCATATTCATGTGCAAGGAAGTTGTCAACGTGACTATGTGAGCAAAATATTCTAATGTTCCTGAGTCAAGTTCTCCCTCCAAGGACTCATCAAATACACTACCTTCCATTGGACCTCTCACTTTGGATAATCTTATGGAACTTGTTTATCGCCCTCCCAAGGGTTTTCTCTAGAAAACGGCACACAATCCTTCTGCCAGGGTTGCTCAACGTTACAGTATTGTTGAAGATCTTGCCCAGGATTGTTGTGCCATGTCTACCTTGGAATTCTTGCAAAGTTGTCCTTAAAAACACATTATTGTCTGCCATTGGTGGAGTTGACCTGTCTGACTCTAGTCTCATTGATTTTAATGTCAACAAAGCTACTCCTTGCCTTTCCCATCAGATTTCTTTTCAAATAATTATGTGTATTTTTCATTGGAATATTCATCGCACTTTGGTGGATGAAGGCTCTTCCATGTGTGTTATGTTTGTATCCTATTGGAAGGCTCTTGGCTCTCTGGTGCTCGCCACATCCGACATGACTCTCCAAGATTTTGACGAACATAATTTTGTACCTAAGGGGGTTCTTCCAAATTTTTCCATCGAGTTAGGAAGGAAAACTGTATATGTTGATGTCAAAGTTGTCGATGCCTCATTAGATTACTACCTACTCCTTTGAAGTAATTGGTTTTATGCAATGACTACATTCATTTCGTCTGTCTTCCATTTACTTTGCTTTCTCATGAAGGAAAAATTGTCACTATCGATCAACTTGACTATTGCAAGTCGTCAGCGCATATTTCCACCACGGGGAATTTTGTACCACTTGTGAGAGATCACCCTAGTTAGTTTCAAAGTGTTGGTGCGGGCTTATTTAAAATCTCATCTCTTATTGGGGTATTTCCTCAATTACCACACGTTGACATTCCTTCATCCTCATCTAAAGCTCCTATACATATGATCTCTTCTGACACCTGTGGACCCCATATTCCTCCTAATGCTTGGATGGTGTCACATGATCCTATGGAAGTGGATCCCACTAGTGAGCAGCCTTAGCCACTTGTTGTGGAATATATTGCCTCTCCGACAGTCCCATCAATACCTCCTCACGCTTTTCAAAAACTCCATCATAATATGGAATATGACCAAGATCCTTTTCCCAAATGAATCATCCCTCGGCCTGTTCCACATGCGTCCCTCAATGAAAAACCTCCCCGGCGAGTCAACCTGGAGGTTATTGATTCACCCATTGATAATATTAGGAAGATTATGCATCTTCCTGCCTCTAGTCTCTCCAATTTGGAACATGTATATCTTGGTAAACAAAATCTTGAATCAACCCAAGGAGCATCTCCTTGGCCCTCCTTGGACATGCCACCCAAGGACTAAGTCAAGTCTTGGGCTTATACTATCGAACTTACCAATGAATTTCCCTCACCACCTATTGACAAGCGTCTCGTACCCCCTTTATGTCTTGATCCTCCCTTATTTCCTCAGGTCAATTTCAAGAGCGCAACTGTGTTAGATTGTCTATGGCATGGTGAACCTTTCCAGATTGGGAATTTTGATCTCCTTTGGCATGGATCCAGATTGGTGAGCCATATGTTACCTTTCACCTCCATGAGTTCGCGTATAGAAATCCTTGGCCAGTGCTCGGCTATGGGCACACTTTAATCCATATATATATATACCTTTCACCTCCATGAGTTCGTGTATAGAAAATCCTTGGCCAGTGCTCGGCTATGGGCACACTTTAATCCATATATATATATATATATATATATATATATATATATATATATATATATATATATTTATTATATATATATATATATATATATATATATTGGTCTGATTTTTACCTAAGCCATGTTTATTTCTTTCATTATGTGATTTAACCATGGGTCTAGTATTTTTGGATGGTTTTTACAAGATAGGGTGGCATTTCTATTACAACATCCATTGGAACTTAGGTATATTTCTCTTGAACTTGGCATATAGGGGTAAGTCATAAATCACTGTCACAGTTGAATTTTGACCGTTAGTGTCATATTTATGCCTTAGGTCTAACCCTGTTAAGTTTCAACTTTAGCCACGTCTTTTATGCTTATCGTAGCTTGGAGATAGATCTTACTCACTCATGGATACCTAGTTAGCACCTATTTTCCATCTTGGTTTCTATGCAGTCATTTTTATACTCCGTTTTTGGAATCCCTCCTTTTGACCCACCATGACCTGGAATTTGAGCCTCATGTCCTCTTCTTCATCATATTTCTAGCTTTACCTTAGGAGGATTCCACCACTTTTATCCCTTGTGATTTCCACTTTTTATTAGTCTATTTCTAAATAGTGAGCCTTGGTTTCTTTATTTCATCATCATCACCTTCTTAACCTATCATCCACTTTCACTTGGTGTTTTACCCTTTCCTGGAGGAACCATTGTGATGAGTGGCCATAATAGCCAACCTATTTCCTCTTTATGTCATGAGTAGTTGCATCGTTATTGAAACCATTTTTTATCCTCTATGCCACTCGTTCCTCTAGGAGGAGTTTCCTTTAATCTCTTTTCTGAATATTTAATTTAGAAAATATTGTCGAGTGAACTTGTCTCCTTCATGCTTATAAAATTACTTGAAGGGTTGTCTACCCAGTATAAGCTTAAACCTTTTTCAGACTGGGATAGACTAGTTATGCAAAAGGAATGCCCTAGTCTACTATGGTTAGGAGGTTCCCACGTGTATATTTTAACTCTTTTTTGGGCTTAGGGGACAAATTTATGAAAAAAGAACTTATAAAAGGAGAAGAGAGGGAGCATCTTCTTACATTAGTCATCAAAATGGTAGTGTCATTTGCATTGCCCTTGAACATGGAACCTGTCTATTTCATTATCTCATAGTTGGGTTTTCGCTTTCCTAGGAGTTGTACCATCCATATGAGTCTCTTTACTCCTCTGGATGGTCACTCTTCAAGTCATATCAAGCGTGCTTCAATGCCTCATGCGTCGTTGCATGATATCACATGGTGCTCATTAGTCATGCTTCCAAGTCATTCTTATGTTGTTCTACGATGTGTTCGAGGGAAGTCTTAGCCTTTGTCAGCAATCTATAGTAGTCTGTTGACCTTTTTGAGTCGGCCATCCCATCATGAATTTTTCAATAAATCACATCATCCTGGTATGTTCTATGTAAATTGATGGGGGATACATCAAGGGCCTACTTCAATGGATCTTCTCTTGTCGACTTCAGCTCATTATCTAGGAGCTTGATCTAGAAACTAGTAGTACCTTGTGTTAGAGTCCGTCTTTTCATCCCTCCGTCAGCGATCATAATCTCTTTTGTTGCATTTCATTTTTAGGTGTCTCATTCAGTCCAGCCATTTGCATTCCATTAGGAGCATCGATTTTCTGACGGAACGGTCTTGTCACTCATCTCCCTCATGTCATGTGTCTACTGGTCCATGTCTATACATCAAAATCAATTTTAAAGTCATTCACAGTCCTATTTGGTCTCTTGGTCAGCAAAAGGGTCATTTTAGTCATTATGTCTAGGGTTTCATCTTCAAAAAGTCTAATAATGTCCACAGGCACATGAGGGAGGTTCAAAATCAGTTTTCATTGCAAAATTTCATCTTCAATATGTTTGATCATGATTCTTCTTCAAAATTTTGTCTTGAAGAAGAAATCATAAAATTTATGGTTTGTAATAAATATGTAATTTTTAAAGTTTTTCAGTCATGAGGTACTTCAGGCGCAGCCCTGGTCATCCTTTGCCGAAATTACATGCCAATCATCCCTGCAAAAATAGACAGAGTTTCATCATTCAGCCAAAAATTAAAGTGGAAGCAAAAACAGAGTTATGTGAAAGTGCCAAAGTCTGCAACATTACAAAAGTGGGTTTGCCAAATGAAGAAGCAAAGTCCATGCCATAGGAGATATTCTTGTGCTTCAATAGTTCATTTACACACAAGATAGCAAAGAGAACCAAAGCTAAACGATTTGGGTGAATGAGTGTGAAGCTTGGGTAAAAACTTGTTGTAAGTTGCTGGCGTGGTGCACTGGACAGGCGATGCGGCGCACTGGGCCTCAGAACTCAGTGTATTTTTGCACAGGCACGGTGCATTGGTGAGGCATGGCGCATTGGGCTGGGTGCGTGGTGCACACAACCAGGTAGCTCGAAAACTTCCAGAATTCCCTCCAATCGCCCAAAAATGCATGGATTCACACTATTCCAAATAGGTTGACCCTTTGCCATTGCTCTTTGTCCAAGTTTGATGATTGTTTGACGGTGTGTGTTTGATGGTGAGTGTTTAAAGAGACCAAACCCTACAGTTTGAAATTCCTCAAATAAAGTTGCTGCCTAGGGTTTTGATTCACTATTTTTCCACCAAGTTTATTCCCTTACCCCATTTTTTCATTGATTCCCTTATTCCCTAAGTTCCCCTACCCCCTAAATCCACTAATCCTCTATCCCAAGTTCCCATTTTTCCCAAATCCTAAGCATAAATCCCCAAACCCTAATTGTTGTCCCAAGAGCCTCATATCACCATTCAGCTAAGTGTACCATCATTCAGAGGATTGGCATCATCATGTCAAGTTCCAATGGGTCATTTTACACCTTGTTCATGCTTTAGTTGTGCCTAGGTAAGGTTCATTTCCCTCTCCTAGGGTTTTGAAGCTAAGTTCTCTTGGATGGTCAAATCATCAGAAAAACTTGTATCTTGATGTCCATACAGCTTCCTCTATCCTTAATGTACCTTATTAAACACTTCCCATCACTGAGATCCCCTGAATTCCTCATTTTTGCACAAACCCTAGTTTCTTGCTACAACTTGACAATTTTCTAGGCAAGGCGTGTGTCTTGCCCTTTTGGACCCCTTCCCCTCACTCAATCTCTAAAATTCCACTTTCCTCTGATTCCTAACATCCTCCCTACTTCCAAAAATTTTCTCAAGAATTTAGAAGCCCCTTATCCCCTTCATTTCGCTTCATTTCAACAAATCCCTTGTTCCACACATCAGGGTAGGTTTTACTCAAATGAAGTTGTTGAGAAAGAAAAGATGAATTTCGGGAAATTGAGAGAGTTTTTTTTCAAAAATAGGCCAAGGAAGGAAAAAATCCTTCATTTTTTACACAGGTGTCATGGTTTTAGAGAAATTTCAAAAATACAGTTGCCTCGGGGGAATTGATGCACCTCTGAAGTGATCTTGGGAAAATAAAGTTTCCTCCTAGCTTGGTTGGCCAGATAACTTGCTTGATGAGTCCAATGATAACTATACACAACGATATTTCAAATGAGTTATCATGAACTCAATTTGGAGTTGAGGAACATCTTCAAAAGTTAACTGCAATAGCACTCTGCCTTGGGGCAGCCTCATTTGGCACATTTTGACTAGT
Organism: Pinus taeda; assembly: GCA_000404065.3. NCBI lineage: Eukaryota > Viridiplantae > Streptophyta > Pinopsida > Pinales > Pinaceae > Pinus > Pinus taeda. The sequence continues at coordinate 84,414 of APFE031535031.1, read as the reverse complement.
CTTGGGAGATTTGATTTTTGACAGGGAAAATGAACTCCAAATTGAAACATTCTAGTTAGTTTAGAAGTTAGACTCAAAGACCTTTCCAACGAGCTATTCTAGACCCACTTTGGACACTAGCAAGGCCCTCAAAACAGGTCTGTAAAAAGGCACTACGCATAGAAATTTTTAAGACAAGGTTTTCTGCCCTATGCGTCGCGCCACGTAGCACTCGCTTTTGCTAGGGAGCTCCAAATCCAAAAAAAATTGCATTTCTGGATTTTTCATGAGAATTTATGCTTGCCTATCTATGGCCAAGAAATCTGGGCAGGTTTTGATCCCTCAAAAGGTCAAAAAATACTCAAAAAATGACCTCACTGCCCTTATTTTGACACATAGGGAAGCAGTCTTCATAGATATGATATTTGGTGGGGGGGGGGGGGAGGGGGGGGGCGTGCGGTGGGTGTGCAGTGCAAATGGACACCAAATCTAGAAATTTCACTTTGGTTGGAAAGTTGACATGCAGGGCTTTCCAACAAGCTATCATGAGCTCAATTGTGACTTCGGGAAGGGCCTCAAAATCAGCTCCAAAGTTGTGCTACACATAGAGATTTCAGGCGCAGTGCATAGAGAATTTTGGCCTATTTTTCACTCTTCAACTCAGGATTTTGGCCAGTTTTGACTAGTTTCACTTTTTGATGTTACTCTTGATCTCACTTGATGTAATTTCATGACCATGATGTAATTTTGGAACATTTTTACTTGTTTTAGTAGATTCATTCACCAAAAGTTGAAATGTGAGTGAATGAATCAGTTTCCTAGCATATAGACGCAAGTTGTTTCTTTACCTATTTTTCAGTTCCTTGTTTAGATATGGTTGAAACAACTCCTAGAATGATGAACTCGACCCCTAGAGGCATGGGAAGGAGTTAGGTGTGTCTATATCATGTAATTTCTCAGTCATTTTCAGGGTTGGACACTTGGGATTGCTTGGCACTTCATTGTACATTTGATTTCTGCATTTTTGGCAAAGGAAAGACCAGGGTTTTGCAGCACTTGTTGGGATCCTTGTGGCTCTGTGGTTTGATGGTGTTTTTCTTCATGTAATTGTAAGTTCATTGATGTTTTATGTATTCCATTTCCCTTCTCTTTGCTTCTGAAACTAAACAAATTGAGTGAAAAAGGTAGAATTCATTAGCTTATGGTGCTCTGCCTTAAACTTTGTTTAGTTTTACATATTTTCATCTGTTTGGAGAGGATTCTTGCAGCCTCTTGCCCTCTTCAACTCCTCAAGTCTTTTCTATCCATTCATTTCATCTAGAGCATCAAAACTACTGCCTACCTTTCCCCAACTGGAACTCTGCAAAAATTTGGCCTCATCCCCGGACCCACATTTTCCTTTCCCTTTTTCCAACAAAACCCCCTAAAAAATCAAGTCAAATCCTTGCACTTCATACCTAGCCTAAAATTAGTTGTTATTTCAGTCATCTCAAGCCCCATCGATTATCCTTTGCTGAGATTGACCTGGAGAGAGCCCTCTCCTGTCCTCGTAGGGCTAGCTACGAGGCTGAGCGTGGTTTGATGTGGACCTAGAAGCTTACCTTTTCAGCCTGAGGTAAATCTAGGCTCTAACACCTTGGATCTTGCAAATCTCAGTGGAAAGCTTCCTCGTGATCAACGTTGGGTTTACATTATTGGCTCCTGATTGGTCAAGTTCACTGTTGTTCGACGTCACTGTTGGGACAGGAAAAAGGTATGATTTCTCTTCGTAAAATGTTTCATTTACCATTCATCCTTATACGATTATCTCTGTTTATAGATTAAAATGAGGAAAATATTGACTAAAGTTGGATGAAACCATTTGGTCATAGAATAGGAAAATCTAGTACAAGAAACTGATTTTTTTCTATCCCTATGTGCAGAGATGCGGACTGGGCAAAATCTGTTCAGTTGACAGAACAACATGAGGCGATAAAAGGGAAAAGCTACAGTGTCTTGGGTAGACAAGGAAGAGGGAGATCAGATCGAACAATGCTATTTTATCACATGATCAAATTATGTATTGCAAAATCCTCAGGATCCCCTGATCCTGAGGATTCACTTTTATCTAGTTACTCTTTTATGTTATATATATGGCCAAAAGGCAATTAGATACAGTTCAGACTTTGATAATATGTAATTATTATTTTTGAAAACATATGCATTGTTATATTAGTGACTCTGTCAGCTATTACTTGCAATTAATGAAGGAGGTTGCATTTGATACATCTTCATATTTTAAATTCTTATTAAGTAGAGGCTTCTGGCGACTCTAGGCCTAATCACAAGAAGTTCTACTGCTCCCTTGTGTTATAGTTTTTATATTTAGTCTGTTCTATTGATTTAATGTTCAATTACTTCATTTATCATAAAGGTTTGTGATATTGATTCATATTGTTGTTCAATTAGATTTAGAGTGAAGTTGTGTAACATACTTAAGTAGCGCTTTGATTGGAATGAGTAAATTAGTGTTAATAGAAGATTGTTGTTCATTGGAATAGATGTTATCATAGATCTTGGAGATAATATTGATTAACTTCTACATATTGCAATATAGGTTGTTTTCTATTTAGGAATCATTTATCACTATTTTCTGTTCAATTACCAATTGATGTTCAATTACTGATTGCTGTTCAATTATTGTTGTTGTTCAATTGGGAATTGCAAGTTGATTTGGGTTTTTATAGATTAACAGTGTTGTTAGATAGTTATAGTTTCTTTACTTGGTTGGGTATGTTAGCCTTAAGTTTATGATAACAATTCCAAGTGTAATTCTTATTTGCATTTGGTTTCAATTGATTTCCGAACAAGTTGCATAGAATTGTAGATTGTGTTAAGAGTATTTCTTCCATAGATATTTCTTTCCAGAACTCTGTGAATTGAATTAAAGAATTAGCCATTAGTGATTGCAACGATTCATCATTAGATAGCCTTTAGATTCACTGCATATACTGTGTTGACACTCTTGAAAAAATACTTACCTTGGGTTGAAAACTAATGTAGGGATTAAGATTGCCTGTAAAAAGACATATTGGTGAGCCAACATTTTGGCGTCGTTGCCAAGGAGAGTGTTTCAAGTGATTATTTTTGTTTTTGTTGTGGAAGAATTGGGTTTTAAAAATGGAAGGTAAGAACCTACATACCTAGCAAGTAAAGTGCTTGCTTACCCTCCCACTTTACAACAAAACCTTATAGGTTGAGTAGGAATTTGTTTTTATGAATAACTAGAAATGGAAAAAGAGAAAAAGAGAAAAATACTCCACCAAAACCCACAAAACCCAAAGGATCGGTGAACCTTGGGAGGATGACCTTTATAGACGAAATCATAAGAAGAGAAAATTCTCAAGCATCAGTAGGATTCCAGGTTATACCTAGAAAAAGTTCTACTGTTATCCCTCAAGCAGCAGGTTCACCATCTGTAGCTTACACTGAGATTCAAAGCCAAGTAGGAGGATCGGAACAGAGTCTTCAAGCTACAATAAGTTTACACTCCAATCCTCTACAGGAGGGAAAGTCTTGTAACCTAAGAGAAGGAAGAGGAGAAACTAGTGGGGCTGCTAAAGTAGAACCACAGCTGTCTGAACAAGTATCTCCTAAGATTCTAGACTTAGGTAGTGCTATAAAGCCAAATCAGGTTTCTAACTCTCTGCTTACTCCAGAAGCACCCCTTCAAATCCCTGAATATTATTGGCACATCTTTGATCAAATGGTAGATCATCCACTCCAAGGTCAAACCTTGACATTAGAGTACCCCATAGTCGACCAGGTGGCCAATGCTCCTATGAAGGCTATTCCTCTGTAGAGCATCCCAACCTTCCATGGGATGATCATAGAGGATCTTGATGCATTCCTGTTTGAGTTTGGTGTCCTTTGTAGAGGGTATGACTATATCACCGACCCCCAAAAGCTAAAACTATTCCCTTCCACTCTGAAAGGGGTTGCTCTAAGATGGTTTATGGGCCTAGGTGGGCAAACTATCAACTCTTGGGACGAAATGAAAACCTCCTTCCTCAAAAGATACCAGGACATTTGTAAAACTATGGAACTGAAATATTAGATTTTCAAGATGACTGCAAAAGATAATGAAACACTAGAAGAATATGTAGAACGATTTAATTATAATTTGCAGAGGTCTCCACACACTGCCCTGCCAAAAGAAGTCCTAAGAGCTATCTTAATTAAAGGAATGAAAGAGGAATGGGTATAAACTCTAAAATTAATGGGAAAAAGGGATATTTCTCAGGAAGATTATGATGAAATTATTCATTTATTTACCAAGTATTCGCACGGAAGCACACACATAGGAGCAGGGAGTTGAGATCCCATGAGTAGAGGCAACAAACCACATAGTGGAGGTGTAACACAGATGGAGATCGGTAACCTCCTGGAATATTTTAAGAAGGACATCCTAGGCACTCTTACAACACAGTTGGACTTCCTACAAGCTAAACAAAAATAGGGTTTAACAGAACAAAATTTGGCCATCTTCTGCCCACGTTGTCGAAAGAAGCACAACCAACGGGAATTCCCATTAGACATGGTTCATACGTGTGCCATCTATACTAAATATCATGAAACTGGACAATGTCTATCATTACCTAGGCTGAAAGCTATATTCAAAGAAGAAGGGGAAGAAATAGAACTAGTATATCTGATCAACCAGCATCGACAATGGCAAGCTAAACCTACAGGTATGTCACAAGACGCACCCCAATTTTTTACTTCCTCACAGTTTAATCAACAGCAGAACCTTGGGGTAGCCTGGCAAGGCCAATAACCCTACCCAAATTGGCAGAGCTTGCCATTCCCTATGGTATCCTTGCCAACACAATCTTTTCTAGGAAATGGCTAGCCGAATTCTCCTTTTATTCATGCTTGGCAAGGCAATCCCTATCAATCCCAGTGGCCTGCCTCTACCTCTCAAAATCTGAATTGTTCTACAAATTGGCAGTGACCTCTGTGGATATATAATGTACCTATGGGGATGGGTCCTCAACCTCAACCTGCACTGTCAGCTCCATATACATTACAGCAGAATTCTCAACCTCTTTTATGGCCACAGTTACTAGCTCAGCCGAACCCGAATCCTAATAACAGACCAGTCTAGTTGGTACAAATTATTGAAAACCCAGAGTATGAGATTGAGCAGAAAGAATCTAATGAGCTCATATTGAGGTCAGCAAACATCATCACCCCTAAGGAAAGCAGGGACCAACCTTCAATTGAAAATGTAAGTCCACCTATACATATTCCATCACCTGTACATATTCCATTGCCTGTAAATAATACTGAACCAAAGTAAGGGGAAGAAACATATCAACATGATGACCTTGAAACATTTATAGTCACTTCTCCTCCATTCCCTGAAAGACTAATGATACCCAAACCAATCGCTTACCCTGATTCGATCTTGTAGGGGAACTAAAATATTTGTGTATTAAGATCCCTCTCCTCCAGGCCATTCAAGACATCCCCATCTATGCCAAAACAATTAAAGAATTGTGTGAAGGGAAGCCTGTGAGGAAGGTAAAAACCTCACCCACTATCCATGTTGTAGGAACCTTATTCGATTTACTCTTGGGACAGGAAACTCCAATAAAGTATGAATATCCTAGAAACCCCATAGTAATAGTTCAGAGATATGGCCGCTCTTTTCCAAATACACTAGTTGATCTAGGAGCCACCATTAACATATTAACAACACAAACTTGTTAAGAACTTGGCATTATAGCCTTGGAACCAACCACCACTTTATTAGAACTTGCTGACCGATTGGTGGTAAGACGAGAAGGGACTTTACAAGATATCATAGTTTGTATTGACTCATGTGAATATCTAGTAGATTTCCTGGTTATAAACCCAAGAAGTAGGTTAGATGGGCATCCTTTGATTCTGGGTTGACCTTGGCTGGCAATAGCTGATGCAAATATTGGCTTCCAAGAAGGTAGCATGACTATTACAAAGGGGGATGCTATAAAAAATCTGGTTTTATATCCTCCTTCCAGGCTAAGTTTTCCCATTTTACAAATATGTAAGCAACCACCAGCATACCTAGAAGAGAGCATCCATTCACCACTCATAGTAGTGGAGGCATTGAAATTTAAAGATCATACTGAAGATGGAATTATCAACAATTTTATAAATTATCCAGCTAATGTGAGTAATGTACAGTGTCAGATGTTGAAAGAAACCCTTGATAATGAAGCCATGGAAGATCCCCTGAAGGATACAGACGACCAGCATATTCAGACGACTGTTGTTCATAACAGCAAACCAATTGAGATCGATCTAGGCAAAGTTCTAAATATCAATGACAATCTAGACAGCGAACAACAACGAAAGGTTATCCAGATATTACAAAAAAATAAAGGGGCTTTTTCCTGGGATTATCCTGATATGAAAGGGATTTTGCCTGGGAAAACCTGAACTCCTCTCAGAAACCACACCACAGTAATCTACAATCTATAAAAAAAAAATGAAAGGGATAGACCCACAGTTATGTACACACCACATTTATACAAAGAAGGATGCTCAACCCATCCAACAGCCTAAACGGAGGTTGAACCACACCTCAAGGATATCATGAAAGAGGAATTGCAGAAGCTACTGGATGTAAATTTTATTTATCCTATCTTCGATGGTAAATGGGTCTCTCCATTGGTGGTTGTCCCTAAGAAAAATGGGAAGTGGCATATTTGTGTAGACTATCGGGAGTTAAACAAGACAACACAGAAAAATCACTTCCCCCTCCCATTCATTGATCAAGTCCTCGATACGTTGGCAGGGAAACAATTCTTCTCCTTTTTAGATGGCTTCAGCAGTTATAATCAAATTCAAATTTCCCTTAAAGACCATGATAGAGAAACCTTCACTTGTCCCTGGGACACATTCACATAGAGGGTATTGCCATTTAGCTTGTGTAATGTTCCAGCCACATTCTAGAGAGCTATACTCAGCATCTTTGCCGATCTAATAAATTAAGGATTGGAGGTATATATGGATGACTTTACTCCATATGGGGATGACTTCGATCAAGCATTACAAACGATAGAAAATGTCTTAGAATGATGCATTGCTACCGGGTTATGTTTAATAAATGTCAAGTGTCACATGATGATGACTGAGGGCATGATCCTGGGAGATTACATCTCTGCAGCAGGAATACAGGTAGATCTAGCAAAAAATTTAGGTAATTCTTTTACTGCCTACCCCCTGCACTCAAACAGAGGTACATAACTTCCTAGGATATGCAGGTTATTATTGTAGGTTTATAAATAAAAAAATCAGAGATTGTCACACCCTTATATGCTCTAACTGGAAATGTTGATTTTTGTTAGTCTAACAAGTGTGACACAACTTTTGTAGGTTTGAAGAAACGAGTCTCAACAGAACTGATATTATGTGGACCAAACTATGAATTTCCTTTCCACATCTCCACAGACACATCAGATGTAGCTACAGGCATTGTCCTCGGCCAAGAGGAGGACAAGAAACCTTATGCTATATATTATATTAGCAAAAATCTCACTTTTATGGAACTTAATTATACAGTGGTAGAAAAAGAATTCTTAGTTTTTATTTATGCAATAAACAAATTTAGACACTATATATCTAACTACCAAGTATTTTTGTACATTGATCACTCTACCATTCGGTATTTAGCTAATAAACGGATCACAAATGGTCAAGTAACACAGTGGCTATTGCTTTTGTAGGAGTTCGACATTACCATTAAAGATCGTTCGGGGAAGGAAAACCTAGTTACTGATTTTCTATCTCGAATCCCAAAGGTGAATGATCCACTAGTGGTAGATGACCAATTCCTGGATGAATACCTGTGTGCCATGGTAGTCAAGACATTATGGTACGCATATGTGGCAAATTATCTAGCAGTAGGGAAGCTACCTAAACATTTGACGGCAAGAAAAAGAAAACTAATTGTTCAGCGCAATGCCCGGTTCTCTTGGATAAGTGGATATATTTTTCATACAGGGGTTGGCATGTGTATACGTAGATGTATTTGCAAGGACGAGATCCATGAAATTCTAAAGGCTTTCCATGACGAACCCTGCAGGGGACATTTCGCAGATCGAAGGACAAGACAGAAGGTATTACAAATGGGCTATTATTGGCCCACTATTTTTAAGGATGCTAAAAAAATATGCCTAGGCCTACGATAATTACCAGAGGATGGGCCGGCTTGGCCAATCTGATGAAATGCCTCTGCAACCCCAATTAGTCATAGAACCCTTGGAGCGTTGGGCATTGGACTTCATAGGTCCATTCCAACTGCCATCTAATCAAAAGGCCTACATATTGGTAGCCACATATAATGTGACAGAATGGGTGGAGATAGTAGATTTACCAAGAGCCACAGAGGAAGCAATGATTGACTTCCTTTTTGGGCTATTTGTGTGGTATGGATTACCGCGAGAAGTGATCACATATGGGGGAAATCAATTCACAGGGCACAAGAGTACTGCCACTCTCAGAAACCATCATATTATGCATAGGATCACTTCTCTGTATCACCCGCAGGTGAACGAGCAAGTCAAAAGCACCAATAAGGTTATAGAAGCGATTCTGACCAAGATAGTCTAAAAACACCAGTGAGATTAGGCTGCTAGACTGGCAGAGACCTTGTGGGCCTATCATACGACTTGGAGGAATACTACTGGATACTCTTCATACCAGCTTTTGTTTAGTAAAGAACCAATTTTTCTAATCGAATTCAAAATAAAGACTCTAAGGACAACCCAGGAAGTGGATATGGATTTAACAGAAGCCCAAACCAAGCATCTTCAGTAGATTAATGAACTAGATGAGGCTCGATTGCTTGCTTTGCAATGAACTGCAATAATCTGGCAGCAAAGGGAAAAATGGCATGACAACCTTATCAAGAAGAAAACATTTCAAAAGGGGGATTGGGCACTTTTGTACAATTCCAGATTCCAGGACTTCCCGAGCAAGTTGCAAACAAGTTGGCTCGACTCTTATGAGATTCAAGAAGTGCATAATAATGGTACTCTTAACTTGAATACCATAGACAGATCCAGCCATTCTTTTAAGGTAAATGGGCATTGAGTGTGCCTATATCATCAACCACTTACCAAGGAGTCTTTCTGTGAGCAGGTACGTGAGGACCCCTTCATGCAAATTCTAGCTACAAGGAATGAGAACCCAGTAGCTTTTTCTTCAAAACATTGAAATTGCTTGATAAATTGTAAATAATGTACATATCTTTGTAGGCATTACCATGTAAATATGATTTTTATTTTTTTAGGAAGTTTCATTTTCTCTTTTTGTTTTTTTGTTCAAACAATTGAACGTTTGTTTTTCAATTGATTGAACAACATATTTTTTTATTCTTTCTTTCTTTTTGTTTTTTGTCATCCAAACAATTGAACAACTGCCATTCAATTGATTAAACAACATAATTTGCTTCCATTTTTTTTCATTGTTCAAACAATTGAACGACTACCATTCAATTGATTGAACAACACATTTCATTTTTATTTTGATTTTTCCGTTCGAACAATTGAACGATTACCGTTCAATTGATTGAACAACACTTTTTGTTTTTGAGTGATTTCGTTGTTCAAACCATTGAACGACTGTCGTTCAAGTGATTCAACAACACTATTTGTTTTCACTTATTTTCCTTGTTCAAACCATTGAACGACTGTTGTTCAATTGATTGAACAACACAATTTGTTTTCATTTATTTTCGTTGTTCAAACCATTGAATGATTGTCGTTCAATTGATTGAACAACAATTTGTTTTCATTTATTTTCACTGTTAGAACTAGTGAATGACTGTCATTCAATTGATCGAACATCACAACTTGTTTTCATTTTTTTCACTGTTCAAACAATTGAACGACTGCCATTCAATTGATTGAACAACACATTTCATTTTTATTTTGATTTTGTCGTTTGAACAATTGAACGACTGCCGTTCAATTGATTGAACAACACTTTTGCTTTTGATTGATTTCGTTGTGCAAACGATTATCATTCAATCATTTTAACAACACTTTTCATTTTCTATCTTGATTTTTTTGTTCAAACAATTGAACGATTGTTGTTCAATCGATTGAACAACACCTTTCGAGAAGCTAAATTGTGAATTTTTCTCTTTTTTTTTCTAGATTTTTATGCCATTTTCTCTTCTTCTTTTGTATTGAAAATAAGAACCATTTGAATCAATTTGTGCCTCTTCTAAAGAAAAACGGTAATAATAATATCATTGTGACTTCTAAAATACTTTTGATGGTTATCTTTATCCATAAGCTAATACGGTGTATCTTTGCAATGATTGCCTGAAAATATTTTCTTTCAGACACATCATGAAATGATTCATTATCATTAATCCATGTTGCCCTATGCTTATACTCCCAAATGGATAAAATTCATTGATAAAATGATAAGGGGATAAGAGTATAACACTTTCATTGGCATCTTTTTACTTCTTACACCATCCTTGACTCTTAAGGAGAAAATGGGCCTCCCTTTTTCTACAATAAGAATTCCAACAAAAAAATAAAACATCAAAATGCTTAAAACATTATCTAAAGAGGATAGGGGGTCTCATCACGAGCTATCCTACCATGATCATAAGGATGTAACATGTGACATTCCAATTTGACTACCAAACCAACGCAATGACCTTTTTGATAATTAATATGTTAGAAGAATATGGGGTCTCATCACAAGTTAGCCTGATCACTTTGTTACACCCTGGTGAGTGGCACTATGGTTATCTGGTCACCATGCCAGCATAGTGGTCTCTTTATGAAAAAGAAAAGAATAATTAACTATAAGAAGGACTCTGGCTCATTTGTGGGGGGTTTAAATGCAATCCTGCCAAGGCTATGAACCCTTGCTGGCAGCAGTGGCTCTGCTTGTGGTATTGGAGTATCATCTTATATTTCCATATGTCATCTAGCTCTTATCACCTATGGATTTATTTCTAACAAGAATTTCCATTTGAGTAGCACTTTTACAAGCCGAATAGCATGGTGACTTTAATCTATATTCATTATATTCCATGCGTCCAATCATTAAATGACAGTCATTAAACACATACCATTGATTATGCTAGTGTCGTTAATTCCACTCACAGTGAAGATCTTTGACATAATGACTTAAAAATGTTGTTTTTCTTTGATTTGGCCAATTCACGTCTGACAACAAATATTGCTTAAATTCTTCACTGATTTGCATGCTGTGTTTTTTTATATTGGTTGTTGCCATTTATTTCGCATTAGTGTATTTGCTTGATTTTCGCGTGCTGAAAGTATGTGGATGCCCTTTTCTCGTTAGAGGGGGATGGCCTGTGTATGCACGGCATGTATCACAGTTATAGATAATTGTGTGACAATCATTCGGATTACCTCTGGAGTACGAACTACATGATGAGTATGAATGTGTAATAATTAGCAAGAAATTACAATTGGACGAAGAATGGCAACCATTATGGCGGGCATGCGAACTTATGATTCTGTGTTAAGTATGGCTGACGGGATGAATGAATTAACTAAAAATGATAATAATTGTCCAAACAACGTCATTTCCTTGTTAATTGTTGTAACATACATTGTTGTTATTCTTAATTACAGGGATAAAACACAATTGTATATAGGTGAACCAGCCTCAGGTACAGCAGCCATGGGCAGAAGATCTATCCGGAGTGAACCTCCAGTGCTGATGGTGTCAGATCAAGCTCGTGAAATCCTTGAATGCGTTGGTTGGCTGCAATATTTAAACAGATTGCAAGGATTTCATGAGGAGCTAATGCTCGAACTTTTGCAAAATCTGCAGAATGCTAGCACAGTGGTAAAAGGTATAAGCATGATCATTTCTGAAGAAGTCGTAGCCAATGTCATCAGACTTCTGGCAGAAGGGGAGAAATGGGTAGATAGACACATCCTTTTATACTGTGCAATTGAAGTACTCCAAGACTAGAGCGAGCGATTGGTAAGAATAGGGAAAGGAATTCATCCTTTGGCATTACAACAACCGTGGCAAGGACTGGCGGTCATCATCCAAAGATACATCACATGCGACAATCGACATGATGTGGTAAAGCCACGACAACTGAAACTTATAGCCATTTTAAAGAAAAGAATTTCAGTTAATTTACCATTTTATCTGAATTCCCTGTTACATGATGTCACCTAATAGGTAAGGACAAACAAGGACCCACATAGTGTAGCCAACCATCATGGGTTAATTAAATTAATTATCACAAATAGGTTGGCCCAACAACAATTAACATGGTACAATATAATAAATCCTACCTTGGTTCTATTGTCTCTCCAATATTTCCCTGGCGTTTATTAGAAAGAAATGATTAGAGGTAACCACAAACCTACTTTGGAGATTAGGATCTAGCCTTTCTAATGCTCAAAGAGGGCTCTCTCTTTATGTTTTTACATTGTTTAGTTGTTTTATTTTAGGCTAGTTATGATTGTACTTGGGTTTTGATTTGGATTTGGTGGTGGGATCACTTACTTACATGAAAAGAGCGGTGTCTTTTACCATTGGGCTATGGGATCAAATGACAAGAAAATAGGACTGGATCAAGTTCTAAAAATAGTGTCTACAGGGCAAGATAGCGGAGTTATTTTGGATCTCAAGGATGGATGGTGAAGTGGTTTTCAATCGGATCCAAGGAGAAATTAAGGGTTCGTTAGGCTAGATTATGAAGAAAGTGAAAGAGGTCAACCGAGATGGGAGACCAATTAAGGATTCTCAGATCCAGATATCAGAAGAAAACATGGAAATGATCAACTGATCAAAACAGAGTGTACTTAAACAAATTCTGAGATAAATTTCCAGTTAATTCATTCAACTTTAGATAACATTCAAGTTTGTGAAAAACATAAGAAAATAACAAATTTGAAAAATAAAATACTTCACTGTAATAGCTCACACATAAATTCTATAATGAAATCTCTTTATTACTTGGTCCAGTCTACTAATTTGGAAAAAATGGTACAATAACCCTTAGGTTTATGTATAGAAATCCACACTCAATACTTTGAATTATGAAGTATTTATACAAAAATAATTTACAAAATATCCCAAACTGTCTTGGGAATTAATCTAGGAGAAAGAAATATTTTCATGCAAGAAGATAGAGACAAATGCTCAATGGATGTATGTTGTCCCTGTTTATTAGGTTGTGTTATCTTTATGCTCTAATATTTTGCCTTTTATTCTCTACCTTTCTATTGGTCTTCACACCGGATGTTCTTTTCACTCCGACCTTTCAACTGATACACTTTTACCTGATACTCTTTCATCTAGCTGGCCTGTCATTATCCTTTTACTGTGCTTTTTCACCCTTATTGTAAATTTTTACATTTGATTGTGTATTTCTATAGTAAATCATTCAATTTCTCCCATGTTTCTGCATCTCGTAATTGGATACTTATCATTTTCCTATAAATTCCATCTTGCTTCGCGTACTTAGCAAAAGTGGGCTTATTCACAAAAAGGTATTTTACCTCATGCTAGAGGTAAAACAAGTTCTCAAAAGTCTGGTATAAGACCTTGCCAATAGGAATCCCCTTCATAGATGAAGTATTTACCTAATATCTAGCCACTTCTCTAATTCTTTTGTTGTAGTCCTCCTATGGCATTAATTTATCATTTATTACTAAGGGATTTGGTAGACCCTTTTGCCTCAAAACTTCGAATTTAACCATGAATCCGTCTATAGCTAGTTGCATGGTTTGGCACTTATCTTCCAGGTTTAGCATTATATTTCTCTGGGTGAGGACCCTTTTTACTTCCAGTATTGTACCTATCTTTTCAGGGATCTCCAATTCCTACAATTCATACTTATTTTTGGAGTTAAGGAAGTGAATGATCCTAGTGGCTTCCTCTGGCATGTCTCCCAGTTTTGTTTTCACTCTTTGTATGACTTCTGTAGCCTCCTTCACTAAGTCAATTTGCTCAAAACTTACTTGGATGGATGGCCAAATATCATTGACAGAGTCAACGATATTGGCCCACAATTGTTCCTTGGCTTGGCTAAGTGGTTCCTTCAAAGTCAATTCCTTCTCCAAGATTTTTATTCTTTCATTCATCCTTGTTGATTTTTGCACTTCTTTTTTGTGCATAATCTGTGCAAGCTTATAGTCAGTCTATAGACTAGTTACCTTTTCCTTGAGCTTGTTCATTTCTGTGGTCTAAATGGACATGTATTCCATTTCCTTGACTAATGTACTAGCCTCATCACCTGGCTAAGCTGTTGTTTTTGACCCTGTTGCTGATGTAGACGCTGTGGAAGCTGGGAGGGCTATAGAAATCGGAGTTGTAGGAGCTAATGATGCTGCCAAGGTGGATGGTATTGCAGTAGTAACTGTTGTGATAATAGTGGCAAGGGTAGTCTCCAGGCTAGCTTATTTTAATTATATCAAGCTATCTAACTCCTTTTCCATTTCCATTAGTTGATCATTCAATTGTAAAACCAAGTCCATCATCTCCTCTTGATGTGTTTGGCTCTCCAGGACCTCCTTTGTTCGTGGGTGCTCTAAATGAGGAACTTTCAGTTGTTTTTTGAGAGTTTCAATGTCCTCATTCTTCTTCTTGATCAATTTCTCAGCAACCTTGATGTCATTGGGATCATGTCCTAGCTCAATTACCAAGTCATCCAATGACTTGATCTTGTTGTCCTTGGCTTGTGAGGAGGCCTTTTCCAATTTGTATTGAGTTGTAATGTTATGTAATGAACTTTGCAACTTATGTGCAACCATGGCCTTTCCTGGCAAGGTGTAGAACATCTCTCCTGCCTGCTTTTGGAATTCAATCTGGTCAATGGGATGAACATCCTTGACCAACACCTCAAAGTCTATTTTTTTGTAGTCAGCTGATGTCTTTGGCTGCTGGACAGTTGGCTGCATGAAGGACACCTGCATTTTTCTTGTTTTGATGTCAAAAGCTGACATCAACTTGCTTTGATTTGCTGGTGTGTGTTTGGAGTATTGAGCATAGGTTTAGGCCTTCAACTTCTCATTTCTTAACTTAATTTCTTTATAATTGTCTTTGATATCCTTTTCTTTATCAGCTAGCCTGGGGAATGAAGAAATATCAACACTGAGTTGTCTCTCAATCAGTTTAGTGTTAGATGTTGAGGGTTGTTGTGTTTCTCCTGAAGTTGTTGTACCTTTTCTTCTTTCCACCATTGTATCTGTGTCAGCGATTTCCACTGATTCAATGGTTTCCTCCTTTTTAGTTACAGGATTAAGCTTGGGCCTCTTCCTCACCTCAAATTGCTCATCTGTTGTTTCCATAGTTGTACTTGAACCCTCCTCCCTGTTTCTCTTTGGGTTCCACTCTTCATTTGTTGGAGTCTATAAAATAGGAGGAATATTCATTGTTTCTCCTAGTTCTGGAATCTTCAGGAAGGAACTTTGATCAATCTATCTCTCTACATTAATCAATGTATTTTCTACATCCACTACACTATTATCCATGTCAATTAGAGTGTTTTCCAACCATTCTGATTGGTTGGAAAACCTCTCAATGTCTGGTCTGGGATGATGGATGAAAGGTCCCAATTTGACCTTGGTCCTCAACTTATTTATGACTCCATGAGGGTCATACTTCCACATAAAATTGTTTTTGAACTTCATTTACTGCATCAACTTGTCTGCCTCTGGTCCAACTTCCATGGTGTTACAAATGAAGGGGCCCAATTGATTTTTCATTTTGAATTTGTTTTTCTTCCTAGCTGCTAGGAAGTTGACTTCATCGGAATTGATAATCTGCCTAAAATATTCTCATGGGGAGGTATTTGGGTAGTTTGTAAGGGGCAAGTTGGAATCCATAAATTATTATCTCTATGTGGTTCTGGTACAGATACGAGTCTCCCACCTTACTATTCTTGTCCAATTTAACACCCTTTTGATCTCTTGGTTGATTCTAGGCTGAGGGCTATTGGTTAGCATATTCATCGCTGGATGGACAAATGAATCAATGAAGTCCTTATAAGTGAATGTAGTGGAGTACTTTTCGATCAAGGGTGTCCAATAAATAACTGATCTTTTATTTCCCTTGGTATCCAACTTCTGGATGCTGACAGGGAATTTATCTAATTGATAATACAAGAACATATGAAATAATATAGAAAAGTACTTGAAGACTCTTTTAGTAGGTAATCTGGTGAACTGTTCATGCATCCTGTGTGCAATGAACTGAGCATAGTTGTAAATAATAGCAGGAGGTTTGCCTGGGCTAAAGATGTAGAGGAAAGCAAGGACAACCTCATCCACATGCTCATATATGGTGTATCCTAAGATGCAAGAGAGCATGGTAATAATCTGTCTACCTCTCTTAGAAAAAATGGTGGTAGCATAAGGGGGACTATCTGTGGGAGTATGACATTCCTTTATGATGAAAGTTTGGAAAATTTGGGCTATTCTAGGAAGGTCTAACCTGGTATAAAGGTCCAACAATTCTCCAATAGACAGTAGGGTCTCATTACGGCTTGGTTGGACCTGTAGCATTTTGTTAATGGATTTTGCAGTGATGGTAAACAAAATTTGCTGGTTAGGGGTGACAATAGCTCTTTGGCTGGGAATGTAGTAAGCATGACAGAAGTGGATGATGTCTGGAAATGGGTGTACTTGTGGAAACAAATATTTGGGCACATTAGACTCCCAAAGGTGAAGGTCATCGTTCTGGTTCAAGATTTTTTCCTTACTCCAGTAGTGGAGCTTTAGAAGGTACACAGGGGAAGCAGTATCCTTTATTTTAAAATCTCTATCTACTAATGCAAGGTGGTTAATGTCCAGGTGAGGGGTTTGCAAAGGTCTCACATCCAAAAAGGTTTGGGAAGCCATAATTGGGTTTAGAGATATGAATTCAGCTTGTAGTGGTTTTAGAAGTGAGGTTTAGAAGTTTTGGTACAGTGAGAGGGTAATTTTAGTCCCTAAACAGTGTTTGGGGTGTATAATAGGTTTCTTTCCAATTTAGGGAAGTTTCTTTTAATTAATTCAATTAATTAACCTCTCACTGTAAACTGTATGTTTTTAAATTCAGGGGTCGTTCTAGCTTTTCCAAGAATTCCTGGAAATCGATGGTTTGACATGCAGACTGGGTTTAGTGGTGAATGCAGAGGGTACGGTGGCTTCAACTGTCAATTGGTTGCTTCAATTAGGTGTTTGGAGCTTCTTTAGGTGGCAAGTGGTGGTCAATTTGGTCATTTCAGGTTCAGGGTGTCGCAAATAGGTTAGCAGCAGTTTACAGTGAAAAACGAAAGAAAAGAGCAATTTGGGGCTTTTTCGGTCTTTTAACGGGTAGCAGTCACATTTTTCTGTGGAAAATATAAATGAACAGTGGGAAGTTTTTGGTCTGGGCAAGGAGGTGGTTTTCTGGGCCATCACACCGCTTTTGGAGGTCAGGCAGCATTTTTCACGAGCACGCAATCTCACCTAGTGCCGCCACATAGCAGAACAATGCCCATGCAAAAATGTGAATCTCGCATGCTCTCAGGTTGTTATTGATCAGTCGAAGAACCCTCGTGATATGGATGTGCACTGTCAAATTTGGGGGTAGGAGATCAGATGGCTATCACGCGGTTAAGTTGCACGGAGGGAATCAGGAAAGGGATTTGCGGGGCCCGAGGTTTAATTACACAAAAATGTAATTAATTAACCAATAAAATCAGGTTTTTTAACATAAGCAGCAGGTCAATAAAGTGGAACCATAGGTTATGTGGCGGGGTTTTTTAACCACACCAAGGGTTGGTGGGTTAAAAGAGGTTTTTTCAGGGAAATATGAAATGGGGGGGGGGGGGGGTTAATTAGATAAAGCAGGGGCATAAAAACTTAGGATAAAGGGGTTTTGTGGGTTTTGAAGGGAAATAGGGAAATTAATAAGGGGGGAAGGTAATATTTGCAATGGGGAATGGGTTTCACACTAGGGAAAAGGGGCTTTGGGTAGGCGAGTGATTTTTGAAAGGTAATTACTATAGAAATGTGTGAAACCAAGGGGTAAGGGTCAAAATGAGGGGAAAAAAGGGATTTATAAGTGATGAAGGGATAATGGGGAAATTAGCAAATAAGCATGTGGGGTATAGTGAAATGAGCGGAAATTAGTAATAAAGCTTGTGAATATCTTTTCTTTCTCATAAATCTTCCTACACATGAAACATAGGATTAAGCATGATAAATGTTCTTTTGACTCAACAACCTTGTGCATTTGCAACCTTTCTTCTACCTACCCTTTATTTATCCTAACATTTTTTCTTCATTTTATTGGGTGAATTTGAGCTTGTTGACCCTTTATTCCTTTTTATTTTGATAATAAAACTATCTAATTCTAACCTTATAACTTCCAAGGGCTCTGATGAGCTCCTTATTATTCTCTACCTGACTAATGATCTGCCAAGATTAATCAGTTTGGCTAGATCTTTATTCTCTATCTATCAACATGAAATTTAAAGCATGAATGAGTCAAGATTAAACTATTTGACCATCATGGATTGTGGAATTTTTGACAAGCTTCACACAATCTTATTTTGCAAAGTAAAGTAAAAGGTAGTTCCATTTTAATTTTCGCACTTTCATGATCTATTTTTATCTCTTTTTTTGGGGTTTGTATTTTTTAATTTTTTGATCTTTTCGTTTCCTTTTGTCCTTTGACTATTCTTTTAGGACATACCCTCTTTACATTTTTTTATTTTTAATACGGGAAAACATTTTTCAAAAAGCAAAGGTATGTACAATATTACAAGACTAACCATAGCCAATTCAAAATTATGAATCCTATTATTGTAGGACCCTAACAGTGGCTCCACATGGGGATGGAAATTCCTGGTGAAATGTCAAGAACTTTAAGATCAGTAATCTTTGGAACTCTGACTGTAGGTAACTTGTAAACAACTCTTCTTTGATTCTGCTTTATTCATACTTATGATGGTGAACTCTTCAAAGATCAAGGCCTTCTCTCTGGGCTTCAACTTCAAAATATTACCATCCAATCCAATCTAAACTCTGCAATGTTATATACAATGAGTAAAGTAAAGTGAACTACTATTAATATGTGGATAAGTAATGCTTCAACATTCTACCATTGACAGGTCCTCCTGGTAGATCTGTTCCATCTAACTCTCTTAAGAAAAATGCATTGTTACCTCTATAACCATAAATGACATAAGGGCCTTGCCACAGAAAATCAAATTTTCCACGTTTACCCTTATCTTCTCTTCTAGAGTCCCATTTAAGTACTTTGTCACCTATGTAAAAATCATCAACTTTGGTCTTTTCGATTTTATCTTGGATTACTTATGATTTAACCTAGACTTCTTCTCTGGTTTGCTGCAAGTGTATTGTCTGATATATCCTTCTTTGGATATCATTTGGTTCTACTTGCAACTCTTGGATGATCTTCATCACTGGTACTCCTAAAGAGGATGGAAAAACAAAATCCATTCCATATACTAACTGATAAGGAGATGTACCAATGGACCTTTTGGTAGTTAGTCTGTCTACCCATAAGGCATTAACCAACTTTTTTTTCCATGTCTTCTTGTTGTCTTCCAGTAGTTTCTTAATGATATTGACAAGGCTTTTGTTTGAGGATTCTGCAAGTCCATTACCTTGAGTGTAACAGGCAGTGGAATTGCCAAGGGTAATGTGATATTTGTTACAAAAGTCTATTATTTTCTTGGATTTAAAAGCAGTTGCATTATCAGTAATGAGCTTTTGGGGGCATCCAAATCTTAAAAGGATATTTTTTTCAAAGAATGAGATAATGACAGAGTATTTGGCTTGTCTAGAAGGGATGGCTTCTATCGATTTGGTAAAGTAATTAGTGGCTGTCAAAATCCATTTATGTTGGGCTGAGGAGGTTGGATGAATTTCCCTAATGAAGTCTAAACTCGACTGTTGAAATGGAATTTCTGTGGATATAGGTTTTAGAGGTAAAGGTAAAAGATTCCTTTTACCTCAAATATATAACACTTATGACAGGAGGTCACATATTTCTTAACATCTACAAAAAGGGTGGGCTAGTAAAAACCAGCCCTTAGGATCTTATCAGCAGTTGTTTTCAAATACAAGTGTCCTCCACAATCTCCTGCATGAAATTCTTGCATAACTTTGTCATCTTCATCTTTCAGTAAGAAATTTAATATAATGCCACCATTGCCCTTCCAAAATAAAGCATTATCTATGATACAATATTTCAATGATTTCATTTTCAAAAATCTAGCTTTAGTTATAGATAATCCAGGAGGATCTTATAAGTTTAGTAAGACAAATATGATATCTGCATACCAAGGTGAATCTATAAAAGGTTCACTAATCTATGGAGTCACCATCTCTTCCTGATCATCTAGGGCACTAATGAAATTTATATCTAAGGTCTGACAGTTTGGTTCAGCCATGAGTTTAGCTAAACCTTGGCCTTTGATAAGTTTTGTAGGCTTTATTTCAACGTCATATTCCAAAATAGTGGCAATCCATTTTCCTCTCTTTCCTTCAGGCCCATCCTGTGTCAGAATGTCCTTCACTACTGAATTTGGAACATAAGCAATGATGTGTGAATACAAGATGTACACTTTGAGATATTTAATAGCTTTCACTAAAGCTAGTGCTTGTTTTTCCGTTATGCGGCATTTTAACGTGGCATCTCTTAAAGATTTACTGAAAAATGCAATTGGTTGCTCATATCCTTGATCATTCTTTTGCAACAATATTGCTACAATAGTATGTTCTGAAGCAAAAGAAAAAAATATAAAATATTTTTGAAAATCAAGACTTATGAGGACTGGAGTTTTGGTAAGGCCTTATTTGATGGCCTCAAAAGACTATTTTTCCTCCACTGTCTATTTAAGTGATGAATCTTTCCTTAACATGTTATTTAGTTCTCTAATTAATTCTACTATGTTTGAAATGAATCTCCTAAGAAAATTTATTTTGCCTAGAAATGACTGTAATTCTTTGATGTTTGTAGGACGGGTGATGGTCAGGATGGCCTCTATTCTAGCAAAATATATTCTAATTCCATATTTGGATATTATGTGTCCCAAGATTTTACCTTCTTCTAGACCAAAGAGTGTCTTTTTGGGATTTAAAGAAATACCAATTTTTCTGCATTTAATGAAAACTCTTCTTAGGTGATCTAGATGTTCATTATTAGATTTTGAAAACACTGTGATGTCATCTTGGTAAACAACTAGAAAGTCATGTATTTCGTTGGAAAAAGCTATATCCATAGCTCTTTCAAATGTTGCTCCTACATTCATTAATACAGAAGGCATTTTCAAATACATGAAAGTACCCCAAGGAGTAGTAAATACAACCTTTTCCTGGTCTTCTGGTTGAACTAAGATTTGGTTGTATCTAGAAAATCCATGAAGCAATGAAATTCGAGATGAGCCTACTACCCTCTAAAGAATATGGTCCATTTTTGGGAGAGGATGGTTGTCTTTCAATGAGACGTTGTTTAGATTTCTGAAATTGACGCAGAGTCTGATTTCCCCTGTTTTCTTCCTGGTAGTGACTCAGTTTGAGACCCAATCTGAATACCTAATGGGAGCTATGATTTGGGCATCATACATCCTTTTTACTTCCTTTTCAATTGATGGCATAAGAACTGGATTAATTCTCCTAAGCTTCTGTTTAAAAGGTTTATGATCTTCTTTGATAGGTATCTTGGGTTGAATTATGTTGGTGTCATAAGACTTAAGGTCTTCACAACTCTAGGCAAAAACATCTTGAAACTCTTTGAATAGATTTATATATTTAACCTTTTCATCTGGAGGTAAGGCTTTTGATATTTTAATGAGCTTAGGTTTTTCTTCAGTTCCTATGTTACATTGTTCTATATCTGCTCTTAAAGGCTCCATTTTTGGTTTCCTAGTTACATCATTTGAATCAAACAAATCCTCTAAGGGGACTAATCCCTTAGGCAAAAGATTATTTTTAAGGTTTCGAATTTCAGGATCATCATTCATTATTTCTTCTATTTCTACATTTTCTAAGTTATTTACTTCTACTTTAGTGAAATTAGTGGGTTTACCTATATCTAAAGTATTTACATCTAACTCACTATATATGTCATTGTCTACTGTACAATCTGTATCTATATTACAATTTTGAAATTCTCCTTCAACATTCATGAAATCCTAAATTTGAGAATCTTGTGAGAAAATCTGCCAATATTTCAAATGCTCGGGTATGATAGGCCTATGTCTCACTTCTGTAGTGTACTAGTGGTTGGGCTGAAAAGGAAATTTGCAGGTACTAGAAAAAGTGGCTAGACTATGAGCCTGCATATTCTATTTCCTAGGAATGGCATCGAAATTTGTTTCCAAAAGGTCTTTAAGAAAATCTAGGACAATCTCTCTATATTAGCTAAGTCTAGGATTATTTACAGAGTATTCACCTTTGATTTGTTTAATAATAAATTCTAAGTCTCCAATTACAAAAACTCTCTTGGATCCAAGTTTTCTAACCATTTGTAGTACTAAGATTAGAGCTTCATATTTTTCCATGTTGTTTGTGCATTTAAAGTTTCATCTAAATGCATGACTTTCAGAATTATTATTTTCCATGTCGTGAATCCACACTTCTACACCTACTCCTAGTCTATTCACAGATTCATCAAAATCCAAATGCCATAGAGACTCATGAAAAATGTTTTCACTG
The DNA here is from genome assembly GCA_000404065.3 of Pinus taeda. NCBI lineage: Eukaryota > Viridiplantae > Streptophyta > Pinopsida > Pinales > Pinaceae > Pinus > Pinus taeda. The sequence goes on along the minus strand of APFE031535031.1, from coordinate 61,726 downwards.
TCAGGAGCTTTGTACTCCTCTTCTACAACTGTGATTTCATTTTTTTCATGTTCTGAATTGTACAAGATAAAAGATTCCATATCAAAATGCATGGAGTATATAGGGAAATTTTGTGGTTTTTCTGCACTACCCACCATGTATTTCGTCAAGGTCTCTCTATAAAGTTTCATTTGTTGACCAAAAAGAGAGATGGTGGCATATGACATATCTAACTGTAAAGATCCCTGTAATTTTTCTCCTCATGAGCGAGATAACAACATTCCATACTTGGGTGGGATGTCAGCAACTACTATGTCCATGACAATACACTTTCTTGGGCACTAGACTAGAGTTACACACAAATCCTTGATCAGGCCGTGGCATTTAACTTGGCTAGAGTCAAAACAAAAGAGGTCCTTGTATGGTCTGGTGATATCTAAGTTTAGTCTCTCCATGATTGCTTTTGGCATTAAGTTATGTGATGCCATTGAGTCTAGCATAGCACTATGTAATATTCTATCATGAATATTCAAGCTAATGTAGAAAGGAGGAATTCCCCCTTGCTGATGTGTACCATTTACTGCAGGGCCAAACAATAACTTAGGCGGATCATCATTCAAATTCACAACATCCTCTCCTTCACCTCTATTTAATGTTTCAGTGACCTGTGATCTATAGGATTCATTTTTCACTAGCTTAGTCAAAGGAACTGATATTTCAATTTTTCTATCTAGATTTTAATGTTGAAAGGAAATTGAGTTTTTCTTGATTGGATGAGATCTTCCTTAGCAAATGTGGTCTGTGTGTTTTTATCTTCTTTTTTTGTACTTGGCACTTCAGTCTGCATTTCGGGAGTTTTGTTTTGAATTCTCTTATTTGGAATGATTTGAATAACAGTTTCAGATGAAGTTATATCTACAATTTTTGGGCTGGAAGTCTCTTGAGTTCCCCTAGGGAGGATTTGTAGGATTTTCGTCACAGGAGCTTCTGTTATCTTTTTGGTTTGGGTTTGGATTGATCTCTTAGTGGGAATTTCATTATTATTTTTACTTCTAAGGCTATACTATTTGTGAACCTCATATATAGCAAATTCATAGCCCTGTTTAAAGTTAAAAGACTCTCCATATTTTAATTGTAATTGTTGCAGTTTGTACAATTCTTGTTCTTCTTGAGTAAGAAAAACAACATCTTCATTTTTTAATCCCTAATAAGTTTATCTGGGTATCATCCTCCCCCTCATGGTTTTGTGAACCCTCAGCATAGTTTTCCTGGAAGGATGGTCTAATTTGCTGATCTGGTATAGCATTCTTTCCAGCGTTAGGATTCTTCTTGAAGTTTGGGTTTCTTATTCGGGGAGGTTGTTGATTCTTCCACTGAGTTTTTCTTTCCATGTTTTCTAATCTATCCATTATTCTTTCCACACTCTTTGCTAAAATATCTATTTTACCATCAAAATTTGAATTTTCCTCTTTAATGACAACTCTTTTTTCATTTCTCATCCTAGCTTTCTTAGCTAATAGATTGACTTCTACACTAACAACATTACTTTGCATTTGTTCCAATGTTTCAGGGTTTCTTTCTCTTAACTGGTATTACATATCAGTGTCAAAACCATAAGGGAATTTGATCAATGCTAGATCTGGTGGAGGCTTAATATTAGCAGGGATTGCATTGTAGATGCTATTGAACCTAGTACAATAATCATGAACTCACTCATTAGGAGCTCTTCCAATGTTATCATATTTAGATAGTATTTGCAAAGGGTTTTTCTTTCTCTCCCATATATCAATAAACAATCTACGAAAAGTAGCTAAGTTTGAAATATGATTAGTTGGTAAACCTTTGGACCATTTCTTTACATCTCCTGTCAATGTCTGGGCAAACAACCTCATTTGGACATCAGATTCATCAATCTCATGCAATTCAAAATAGTCAGTCATTTTGTTCACATGTTGTTGGGCAGTATACTGATTAGTAGCATCAAACAAAAATATTTTTCTTTGATAATATTGGGGCATGGCATGGAGCTGAGCTAGTAAAACCAAAGGTGCATATCTGTCTTCCATGGCTAAGATTTTGGTTTCACTAGGGGGCAAATTTGTGATGCTTGAGGAAGGGATTGAAACGAATGGAGATGAACCAGATGAAGTTGAGGTGTTTGGTTGGATAGGAAGCCGATGAATAAGTGGTTTAGGGGAATGAACTGTGGTGGATATTATTGGCGAGGTGGTAGTAAATGAAGGTGTATTTACAGTATTTGAAGATTGTGCAAAAATTTCAGAGGCAGCAACAGTGAGGGCAGCTAATTCAACTGATTGTTGAAGGTAGGAATCATCTATATGACTTATCAATGTAGAGGTTAAAGCTTCTAGCTTGTCAAAAGTATCCTACACAAGTTTATCTAAATCTGGATGTATAGCAATCCACACTCAATACTTTGAATTATGAAGTATTTATACAAAAATAATTTACAAAATATCCCAAACTGCCTTGGGAATTAATCTAGGAGAAAGAAATATCTTCATGCAAGAAGATAGAGATAGATTTTCAAATGATGTATGGTGTCCCTCTTTATTAGGTTGTGTTGTCTTTATGCTCTGATATTTTGCCTTTTATTCTCTACGTTGTTGTTGGTCTTCATGCTAGATGTTCTTTTCACTCTAACATTTCAACTGATACACTTTTACCTGATACTCTTTCATCTGGCTAGCCTATCATTATCCTTTTATTGTGTTTTTTCACCCTTACTATACATTTTTACATTTGACTGTGTATTTCTATGGTAAGTCATTCAATTTCTCCCATGTGTCTACATCTGGTAATTGGATATTTATCATTTTCCTATAAATTTCATCTGCCTCCGTGTGCTTAGCAAAAGTGGCCTTATTCACGAAAAGTTGTTTTACCTCATGCTGGAGGTAAAACAAGTTCTTAAAAGTCTAGTATAGGACCTTGCCAGTACCATCCCCTTCATAAATGAAATATTTACCTAATCTCTAGCCACTTCTCTAATTCTTCTGTTGTAGTCCTCCTGTAGCATTAATTTATCATTTATTACTAAGGGATTCGGCTAACCCTTTTGCCTCAAAACTTCAAATTTAACCATGAATCTGTCTATAGCTAGTTGCATGGTTTGGCACTTATCTTCCAGGTTTAACATTAAATTTCTCTTGGTGAGGACCCTTTTTACTTCCAGTATTGTACATGTCCTGCCAGGGATCTCCAATTCCTACAATTCATACTTATTTTTGGAGTTAAGGAAGTGAATGATCCTAGTGGCTTCCTCTGGCATGTCTCCCAGTTTTGTTTTCACTCTTTGTATGGCTTCTGTAGCCTCCTTCACTAACTCAATTTGCTCAAAAATTACTTGGATGGATGGCCAAATATCATTGACAGAGTTAATGATATTGGCCCACAAATGTTCCTTGGCTTAGCTAAGTGGTTCCTTCAAAGTCAATTCCTTCTCCAAGATTTTTATTCTTTCATTCATCCTCGTTGATTTCTGCAATTCTTATTTGTGCATAATGTGTGCAAGATTATAGTCAGTATGTAGACTGGTTACCTCTTCCTTGAGCTTGTTCATTTCTTTGGTTTGAATGGACATGTCTTCCATTGCCTTGACCAAATTACTAGCCTCATCACCTAGCTAAGTTGTTTTTGTTGACCCTGTTGCTGATGTAGACGTTGTGGAAGTTGGGAGGGTTGTAACCATTGGAGCTGTAGGAGCTAATGATGCTACCAAGGTGGATGGTACTGCAGTAGTAACTGTTGGGATAACAGTGGCAGGGGCAGTCTCCACACTAGCTTATTTTAACTGTGTCAAGCTATCTAACTCATTTTCCATTTCCTTTAGTTGATTGTTCAATCGTAGAACCACATCCATTATCTCCTCCTCATGTGTTTGGCTCTTTAGGGCCTCTTTTGTTAGTGGGTGCTCTGAATGAGGAAGTTTCAATTGTTTTTTGAGAGCTGCAATTTCCTCATTCTTCTTCTTGATCAATTTCTCAGTAACCTTGATGTCATTGGGATCATGTCCCAACTCAATTACCAAGTCCTCCATTGACTTGATCCTGTTGTCCTTAGCCTGTGAGGAGGACTTTTCCAATTTGTATTGAGATGTAAAGTTACCTAATGAACTTTGTAGCTTATGCGCAGCCATGGCCTTTCCTGTCAAGGTGGAGTAGATCATCTCTCCTGTGTGCTCGTGGAATTCAATCTAGTCAATGGGATGAACATCCCTGGCCAACACCTCAAAGTTTGTTTTTCTATAGTCAGTTGACATCTTTGGCTACTGCACAGTTGGTTGCATGAAGGATACCTCCATTTTTCCTATTTTGATGTCAAAAGTTGACATCAACCTGCTTCGATTTGTTGGTGTGTGTTTGAAGTATTGAACATAGGTTTCGGCTTCATCTTCTCATTTCTTAACTTAATTTCTTTATACTTGTCCTTGATATCCTTTTCTTTATCAGATGGCTTGGTGAATGAAGAAACCTCAACACTGAGTTGTCTCTCAATCAGTTGAGTGTTAGATGTTGAGGGCTACTGTGTTTCTCCTGAAGCTGTTGTACCTTTTCTTCTTTCCACCATTGTATCTGTGTCAGTGATTTCCACTGATTCAATGGTTTCTTCCTGTTAAATTACAAGATTAAGCTTGGGCCTCTTCCTGATATCAAACTACTCATCTATGGTTTCCATAGCTAAACTGGAACCCTCCTCCCCATTTCTCTTTGGGTTCCTATCTTCATTTGCTAGAGTCTGTAAAACAGAAGGAATATTCATTATTTCTCCTAGTTCTAGAACCTGCAGGAAGGAACTTTGATCAATCTATCTCTCTACATTAATCAATGTATTTTATACATCCACTATAATGTTATCCATGTCAATTAGAGTGTTTTCCAACCATTATGATTAGTTAGCAAACCTCTCAATGTCTAGTCTGCGATGATGGATAAAAAGTCCTAATTTGACCTTGATCCTCAACTTATTTATGACTCCATGAGGGTCATACTCCCACATAAAAATGTTTTTGAACTTCATTTGCTGCAACATCTTGTATGCCTCTGTTCCAGCTTCCCTGGTGTTACAAATGAAGGGGGCCAATTGGTTTTTCATTTTGAATTTGGTTTTCTTCCTACCTGCTAGGAAGTTGACTTCATCAGAATCGAGAATCTGCCTAAAATATTCTAGTGCAAATATCCTCATGGGGAGGTATTTGGGTAGTTTGTAAGGGGAAAGTTAGCATCCATAAATTCTTATCTCTGTGTGGTTCTGGTATAGATACCAGTCTCCCACCTTACTGTTCTTGGCCAACTGTAACACCCTTTTGATCTCTTGGCTGATTCTAGGCTAAGGGCTATTGGTTAGCATATTAATCAATGGATGGACAAATGAATCTATTAAGTCCTTATAAGTGAATGTAGTGGAGTACTTTTGGATCAAGGGTGTCCAATAAATAACTGATCTTTGATTTCCCTTGGTATCCAACTTCTAGATGTTGATAGCGAATTTATCTGATTGATAATACAAGAACATATGAAATAATACAAAAGAGTACTTTAAGACTCTTTTAGTAGGTAATCTGGTGAACTGTTCATGCATCCTGTCTGAAATGAACTAAGCATAGTTGTAAATAATAGCAGGAGGTTTGCCTGGGCTAAATATGGAGAGGAAAGCAAGGATAGCCTCATCCACTTGCTCATCTATGGTGTATCCTAAGATGCAAGAGAGCATGGTAATAATATTTCTGCCTCTCTGAGAAAAAATGGTGGCAACATAAGGGGGATTATATATGGGAGTATGAAATTCCTCTATGATGAAAGTTTGGAAAATTTGGGCTATTCTAGGAAGGTCTAACTTGGTATAAAGGTCTAACAATTCTCCAATAGACAGTGGGGTCTCATTATGGCTTGGTTGGACCTGCAACATTTTGTTAATGGATTCTGTAGTGATGGTAAACAAAATTTGCTGGTCAGGGGTGACAATAGCTCTTTCGCTGGGAATGTAGCAAGCATGACAAAAGTGGATGATGTTTGGGAATGGGTGTACTTGTGGAAACAAATATTTGGGCACATTAGACTCCCAAAGGTGAATTTCATCATTCTAGTTCAATTTGTCCTTACTCCAGTAGTGGAGCTTTAGAAAGTAAGCAGGGGAAGCAGTATCCTTTATTTGAAAATCTTTGTTTGCTAATGCAAGGTGGTTGATGTCTAGGTGAGGGATTTGCAGAGGTGTCACGTCTAAAGAGGTTTGGGAAGCCATAATTGGTGTAGGGATATGAATTTGGCTTATAGTGGTTTCAGAAGTGAGGTTTAGAAGTTTTGTTACATTGAGAGGGTAATTTTAGTCTGTAAACAAGGTTTGGGGTGTATAGCAAGCTTCTTTCCAATTTAGGGAAGTTTTTTTTAATTAATTCAATTAATTAGTGTCTCAATGTAAATTGTACGTTTTCAAATTCAGGGGCCATTCTGGTTTTTCCAAGAATACCTGGAAATTGATGGTTTGATGTGCAGATTGGGTTCAATGGTGAATGCAGAGGGTAAGGTGGCTTCAAGTGTCAACTGGTTGCTTCAATTAGGTGTCCGGAGCTTCTTCAGGCGGCAGACGATGGTCAATTTGGTCATTTCAGATTCAAGGTGTCGTAAATAGGTTAGCAACAGTTTACAGTGAAAAATGCAAGAAAAGAGAAATTTGGGGCTTTTTTGGCCTTTTAATGGGTAACGCTAACATTTTTGCACGGAAAGTATAAATGAATAATGGCCAGTTTTTGGTTTGGGTGGGGAGGTGGTTTTTTGGGCCATCGCACTTCTTTTGGAGGGTAGGCGGTATTTTTCGTGAGCACGTGATTTCACCTGGTGCCGCCACGTAGCAGAACAGTGCCCAGGCAAAACCGCGAATCTCACGTGCTCTCGAGCTATTATTGATCGGTCGATGAACCCGCATGATATCGATGTGGCCCGTCGGATTTGGGGGTAGGAGATCGTATGGCTATCACGTGGTTAAGTTACATGGAAGGAATCAGGAAAGGGATTTGTGGGGCCCTGGGTTTAATTACACATAAATGTAATTAATTAACCAATAAAATCAGGTTTTTTAACATAAGAAGTGGGTCAATAAAGTGGGACCATGGGTTATGTGGCATGGTTTTTTAACCGCACCAAGGGTTGGTGGGTTAAAAGAGGTTTGTAGGGGAAATATGAAATGGGGGGGTTAATTAGATAAAGTAGGGGCATAAAAGCTTAGGACAAAGGGGTTTTGTGGGCTTTGAAGGGAAATAGGGAAATTAATAAGGGGGGAAGGTAATATTTGCAATGGGGAATGGGTTTCACACGAGGGAAAATGGGTTTTGGGTAGGTGGGTTATTTTTGAAAGGTAATTACTATGGAAATGTGTGAAACCAAGGGGTAAGGGTCAAAATGAGGGGAAAAAAGGGATTTATAAGTGATGAAGGGACAATGGGGAAATTAGAAAATAAGCATGTGGGGTATAGTGAAATGAGGGGAAATTAGTAAACAAGCTTGTGAATATCTTTTCTTTCTCATAAATCCTCCTATACATGAAACATAGGATTAAGCATGATAAATGTGCTTTTGACTTAGCAACCTTGTGCATTTGCAACCTTTCTTCTACCTACCCTTTATTTATCCTAACATTTTTTCTTCATTTTATTGGGTGCATTTGAGCTTGCTGACCCTTTTTTCCATTTCCTTTTTATAAGCAAACTATCTAATTCTAACCTTATAACTTCCAAGGTCTCATATTAAACTGATGAGCTCCTTATTATTCTCTACCTGACTAATGATCTTCCAAGATGAAACAGTTCGGATAGATCTTTATTCTCTATCTATCAACATGTAATTTAAAGCATGAATGAGTCAAGATTAAACTATTTGACCATCATGGATTGTGGCATTTTTGACAAGCTGCACACAATCTTATTTTGCAAAGTAAAGTAAAAGGTAGTGGCATTTTAATTTCCACTCTTTCATGATCTATTTTTATCTCTTTTTTGGGGTTCATATTTTTTACTTTTTTGATCTTTTTCTTTCTTTTCGTCCATTGATTATTCTTTTAGGACATACCCTCTTTACATTTTCTAATTTTAATATGGGAAAACATTTTGTAGAAAGAAAAGGTATGTACAATATTACAAGACTAACCATAGCCATTTCAAAATTATGAATCCTATTATTATAGGACCATAATAGGCTCCACCCAGAAAAAATGTGGAAACAGCGCAGCAAGGGCCAAGAACCCCAGGCCCAATGAAAAAAATAAAGAGAAAGAATCCTTTTGCACCCTTAGAATCAGCAAAGCGTAGGCGCTCTGTGCAAGTGAAAGCCTAGCGGTGCATCCCAATCCAAGTAGAGGAAGTCGGACCATCCCGCACACCTCCTCCTAGTCCACAAGACCCTCCTTTGCAAGAATATGAGGAAGTGGCCAGGGTATTGGGAAGCATGGGAATTTTTGTCGTAGGTAAAGAACAACCAAGGAGCATCGAAACACAAACTTGTAAGCCTGACCGGTTTTTCCCTGTTGACAGCCCTGGTCATGAGCAAACCTAGCCATGCACTGATGCCATGGAGGAACAGAGGGAGTCAATTCCTTCTATAAAACACCCCTCGAAGCCGAGGTACATGAAGGAGAAGCTAGCAGAATAGAAACTTAGATAGTAGGCACCAGTCCAGTGGACCCCCTAGTAGAAGGAAACCCTAAAGATGAAAACTTGAGAGATTCCAATCAACCAAGTGATACTCCCTTTTTGAAGTCCCATGCGGATGAGGCCTACCGAGGAGAAGACCCCGAGAATTATAATTGTTCAGGAGATACCATTGCATTAGGATCTCTTGAAAATGAAATACATAATAACGACAAGTTAGAAGGAGACATTCCACCAGAAGACACAGTTCCAATTGGAAACATCCTTGATGCTGACATAGTATAGCTTGTACAAGAATCAAAAGACAACACAACTAACCCACCTGAGATGAAGGCCCTAGAGTAGAGAAATCATACAGAGATAGGCTTAGAAAGATGCTCAGAAAGTACAAAAAAAAAAAACAAGTAATCAGGTAGCTAAAAAAAATTGGTTAAAATAGGCAACCAGAACCAGGAAATTGAAAGTGGAAATGGAAACTGCAGGAATGCAAACAGAACAATGTTTTGGGAAGGATGTTGAGACTTAGATAAAGTGTCTTGTGTTTATCCGAAAGAAACCCAGACTGAGCCATATAAAATAGAAGACATTGCCATACAAACTGAGGACCCCTGTATCTTTTCGCAAGGAACCCAAATAGACCACCCCGCTGTGGATACTACTATCCAAACAGATGTTGAAGAAGATGTCCAAGTTGATTGTATAATTCAAGAAGCACCTAAAGCTACTGTGTAGACTGACCCTATGGAGACCCAGGATGGAGAGGCCCAAACAAATGAGACACCCTTTTACGCCCCCTTGGCAAGAGAGGTTATCATCAGAAAATTTCAGAATGAACTACTAATTGTTCAACAGGAATTGGCTCAGCACAAGGAAAAGGTGGTCCCTCTCCATGAACATCAAGGGTTAAGGAAGAAGTTTGAAGCACTTACCAAGACTAAAGATGAGACCTTTACCAAGTATAAGGCTGAGAAAAATAAGGTTGAAAGATTAAAGGTTCAATTGCAAAAAGCTAGAAAGCAAATGGAGGCTATCAGCTCTGTTTATTTAGACAACCTATCTTGCTGAGCCCCCACCACAAATTATGCTTTATTTCTCATGGAAAGGTACCTCTTGTTAAAAGTTAAGGCTACTAAGGCTGGAAAATCGGTAGAGATCAAAACCACTCTTGACTTTATCAAATGCTTCAGAGAGCACGATGAGAAGGTTAAGTGCCTCCTTTGTGAAATCTATATGTATAATTTTGTTTTAGAAGATGACAGGGACAGCCACCCTGGCCCTTTTATAGGAGACATCCAATTTCAGGCATTCCTCTCATTCACTTCCAACCAGCTAAAATGGGCCAAGGCTCACAACACTTTCAAAAGACATGAGTATGGCATTGACCTATGGGTCAAAGGGGAGCCTACACAACCATTGATCGTATCTATCAGGCATAAATAGTTTATGCAGCGAGCCGGTGTTGTAGGCAAATTGGGGCCACTCCATACTGATATTATTCAGCCGGGAAAGGAATATTTCCATGACATTAAGGAAGAAGCCTTGTCTACATCAAGGCAGAGGTGGGAAGCCTCCAGTAACACTGTGAGGGGCCAAGAGACATTTGGATATCGAAACTTCCAAGATGCTTCTTCTCGTTTCTATAAATATAGTAATATGATTTTAACAATGGGGCCAGATTGGATAGGATGTCGTAACAGAACCCCAATCATATGGTATCCTCTTGATCAATACCTCAGTAACTATAATGTGAAGGATCATGAGATAACCCAAGATTTCCTTGTCCTTAAGCAAAAAAATGCTTTTAGGAATTACAAAGAGGAAGTATATCATGCTTATTCCCTAACTCAGTTGCATCTATACTTTTTCTTGCATGAGGACGTGCAACAAGGTAAGCTTGGAAGTATGTTGGGACAGGAAAAAGGTATGATTTCTCTTCGTAAAATGATTCATTTACCATTCATCCTTATATGATTATCTCTGTTTATAGATTAAAATGGGGAAATATCGGCAAAAGTTGGATGAAAGCATTTGGTGATAGAATAGGAAAATCTAGTACAAGAAACTGATTTTTTTATATCTTTGTGTGCAGAGATGTGGACTGGGAAAAAGCCATTTAGTTGACAGAACAACACAAGGCCATAAAAGGGAGAAGATACAACGTCTTGGGCAAAAAAAGAAGTGGGAGATCAACTCAAACAATGCTATTTTATCACATGATCAGATTATGTATTGCGAAATCCTCAGGATCCCCTAATCTTGAGGATTCACTTTTATCTAGTTACTCTTTTATGTTATATATAGGGCTGAAAGGCAATTAGATATAGTTCAGACTTCGATAGTTGGTAAATATTCTTTTTGAAAACATATACGTTGTTATATGAGTGACTCTGTCAGTTGTTACTTGCAATTAATGAAAGGAGGTTGCATTTGATACATCCTCATATTATCGGTTCTTATTAAGCAGAGGCTTCTGGTGACTTTGGGCCTAGTCACAAGAAGTTATACTACTTCCTTATGTTATAGTTTTTATATTTAGTCTTTTCTACTGATTTAATGTTCAATTACTTCATTTATCGTAAAGGTTTATGATATTTATTCATACTACTATTCAATTAGATTCAGAGTGAAGCCATGTGACATACTTAAGTAGTTCTTTGCTTGGAATGAGTAAATTAGTGTTAATAGCAATTATTGTTCATTTGAATAGATGTTATCATATATCTTGGAGATAAAACTGATTAACTTCTACATATTGCAATATAAATCATTTTCTATTTAGGAACCCTTTATCTCTATTTGCTGTTCAATTACCGATTGATGTTCAATTATTGTTGTTGTTCAATTGGGAATTGCAAGTTGATTTGGGTTGTTATAGATTAATAGTGCTATTAGATAGTTATAGTTTCTTTACTTGTTTGAGTACATTAACCTTAAGTTTATGTGAACACTTTCAAGTGTAATTCTTATTTGCATTCAGTTTCAATTGATTTCGGAACAAGTTGCATAGAATTAACAATGTAAACTTTGAAACGGGAACTATAAATGCTAAAAATGAAAAGTGTTGATGTTGGAATAACACCTTTTTTTTTTCTTGGGTAAATTTTCAACATGTTTTAAAAATGGCGGTGAAAACCATTTTTTTGCAAAAACACACTCAAAACGAAAAGTGTTAATTCTGGTAGAACAATTTTTTTTCCAAAGCAAAATTTCAATATTTCGAAATAATGGCGTAAAAATATTTTATCGTGTCCCTAAAAAACATTAAATTTAAAAAAATAATGAAAACATAAAATAAATAAAAACAATGAAAAAACACAAAAAAAAGTAAAAAAAAAAAACAAAAA